>JAUMTR010000022.1:20202146-20227792 GCA_032270685.1 Microctenopoma stevenorrisi
TTCAGGAAAAACTAATAAGTTATCAATTTCTACTCCATAAGTCAGAACAAGATCGAGGGTGTGATTAAAACTGTGACATCTGTCTCTGAAAAGCAAAAGAGTTGAAGTAAAAAGGGACTTGGACCAACTCATGGGATACTAGCGTAAGAGCAGGGGGCACACGGCTGCAGGGGTGTGTGATAAAGTGACAGGTGACTGGACTGGAGAACGAGATTGATTCAAATATTATTATTCGAAACACAGGAAAAACAAGTCTGATGTACAAATAGTGCCTGAGGTGATGCATATAAAAATGCACAGAAAAACACTGAGTGATTCTCAAATGCATGTCTGCATGGAAAATAGCAGTACTGAGCATAAATGTTAAAGTGTCCATTAATTACACACACACACACACACACAATGGAATATGAGTGTATCCGCGGGCTGTGGTTCCCATTAACACCCTGTGTGTGCAGCATTGTTAACTGCCTGCAGTGCCAATCAACTGAAATGCCATTCTGCAGCCACTGGCAGGAACCTGACTTGTTATGTCCTGCTATCTTATCCTTTTTTTTGCTTCTGATTCCTGCAGGGAGGACGGCAGAGAGAAACATACAATCAGAATGGTAGAGAGAGATAAAGTGAAAGGGCCGTGGCACAGAGAGGTAGCCGGTACGGCCAGAGACACAGAGGTAAAGAAGTATAGATTTTTACAGAGGGATTTTCTTGTTGGTTATTGTTTCAGTTCCTTTTTATAGCACAGCACAGGGGTAACCGTTTCAGAAAGACAGTGTTTGCTTTGGTTCCTGCTGTAGTGTTACACTGAATCAACTTCTCTCATCTCTCAGACGCAGCTGAACCCTGATCCAATCTCAATCAGTCTCATTCAAAGCAGCTTGTTCTTGGTCAGTAATAGGGATTTTCAACATTTCTGGCTTCATTGATTCAGCTGATGTCATTATTGATGGGATGTAATCTGTGAAATAACAAATCAAACAACTTAGCTTTAGCCTACATTAGCATCCTCCTCTGGGTTTGGCCCACGCGATGCGAGGCAGGATTCTGCGGTCACCGTGCTGTAGTAGCCTCCTTCTTTAGACTGCAGTCCCTTTTCAAACAGCTGAGTCTGGAGAAAACTGAAACTCACTGTAACTATTTTGTAAGCCCGGTGTAATGAAACGGCACCAATTAAATCAGGTAAAAGGACAAATAAGAACCCAAAAAAAGAAAAAGGAAGGAGAGTAAAAGCCAACTTCTGGGCGGTGCTGATGGGATTTAAGAGCTCACACAGGCACTGGGCAGAGTGGCCTGATGTTGGGTTCAGCTTGCATTAGAAAATGACTGGACTTTGTGTGTGTGTGTGTGTGTGTGTGTGTGTGTGTGTGTGTGTTACCCCCTTTAACTTTTGTCTTTGACACAATGTTTGCATAAAACGCCCGTCCGTTCATTAATCCGTTGTTTGTTTGATTGTGTCTAATTAGCGCAGAGATCCAGCTTCAGCCTGGTGCTGATTATGAGGGTGTGTGGAGTCAGATGACAAGGATGCTGCAGTTAGAAGCAATATGCAAACAGTAATGTTTGATGATGACTGTCAACACTATGTTGTAGTCTGTCTGTCTCTGTCTGTCTGTCTCTGTTTGTCTCTGTGTGTGTGTTTGTGTGAGAGAGAGAGAGAGAGAAAAAATAAAACAACCAATTTCAACATTTTCACAGGAAGCAATGAATTAGAAAATAATTCACTGTGTCACTTTATTTCATCAGTCCTATTGTTTCATCATTCTCCGATCACAGCTTTCCTGGAGTTACTGCAGTTTTATTTTAAGAAATCACATCTTATAATTATTTTCCCACGTTTTTATCCTGTTAAATAAAAACTTCACATAATTTGGTCAAAATACCATAAAAAGACAATGTTTTTATTTCTCTGAAATTAGGACCGAGTCCAGATTTAATAAGATGGTGAATGATTTATTTTACAACTCAGACCCTGCGTATTTCACCTAATAGAAAATCCACTTAACCGTCTAGTGCCCTGGAGCAAGGCAGTCTGCTCCTGTCGTCAGCAGCCCGTTGTTTGGCCCCAGAGAGCCCGAGGTGCGCTCTGTTAATCACAAGTGATCTACTGGCAACAATCGGTGGCTGTGCTGTGTCAGGATGTTTGATGGTCATAACAAACGGCAGAGAAACACTCAGCCGCAGTGATAGAGGTTCAATTTACCACCTATTTTTTTCTACAGGAGGGTGGTTCTCAACTTGTGAAGGCGACCGCATTTATCGCCAACTCTGGCGCTCTACGGAACGTTTTAGGCTTATGTGGCTCCTAGTTTCATCTACCAAGCGATGCATTAAGAGGCAGCTGGAACCAGAGCTAAAGCAACACAGAGTTAAAATATGTGCTGTTTGCGTTGTGACACATCACGTACAGTCAGACATTTATTCTGCGGTCAGTGAGAAATGGTCATCTGACCATGAACAGGCTACATAGCAACACAGATCTGAGCAGAAAGTTCTGCACAAGACATTTTAGGTATGGAACAAGTTTCTCTTCAACAGTTTTACAACGGAAGCCGTTTGTTCCCTCATCTCTGACCAGACCAGAAAAAAAACACCCACTGAAAATTAGAAAAATAATTTGTGCAATGTGTGCTGCACTTTGCTGATGTGAATATGAAACAGCTGATAAGCAGAGTCTCGCACGTCCAGCTCACTTGTGGTTTGATTGCAGCAGACTACAAATGAATTGGTTAGGAGGGACGAGAGAGGCTTGGCTGCCAATGACAATTCACTTAGACTGACACTGATCCGTGGGTGCCTTGAGTGAGTGAGAAAGCTTTGCATCCTCATATAGGCTCTATCTGCAGTGGGGATGTGAGGGACCTGTCCGTGACAGGTCCACGCGATGCATGACTGTACAGGCTGCTGATTGGTTGAGCCCAGAACATTGGTAAATGTAAATTGATTTCCATAAAAGACAAAGAGAAACAAATAGACAGCTGGAAATCAACATAATATACGTCGGGTTGCCTAGAGAACACCTGTGTTTGAACTGGTAGCATGCAGAAGGCATCACTCCTGTGAAACTATACAAAATTTCACTTCGCAGCCACATTTTCACAAACTAAAAGACATTTACGTTTAAATACTGTGCAGAAACATCACAGTGTGCACCTGATCACCGCTGAAGCTGCAGCGCGCGAAGGAGTGCTTGTCATTTTAGCAGATCTTAATCTGTTCAGGAAGGATATTTTAAACACACCCCCAGACTCAAACCTACGCCCAGTGTGTGTGTGTGTGTGTGTGTGTGTGTGTGTGTGTGTGTGTGTGTGTGTGTGTGAGAGAGAGAGCTCCTGCCCCTTTCTCTCCTCTTTGAGTACATCCTTGTTTCAGCATCAGTACCATAAACCTCAGCAGCAGAGTGGAGATACAGAAATTAATATAATTTAGTCATTTTGATTTGATCATGTATCAATAATTAATGATGTTCTTCCGAAAAATGATAAAAATACCACAGTGTCCCTGACCCTTTGCTTTGTTAAACATAATCTTTAATCAGACTCGTGCATTTTTAGAACACTTGGGAATGAACTTCTCTTCTTCGACTTTTCTATTCTCTCAGTTACACTGTACTGAACAATGAGAAGAGTGATGCCACTGCAGGAACTGGGGTCATAAGACTTAACCCCGGAAAATGGGATTCAGTTTGAAGTAAGAGATCTAACGGGCTCCGTAAGAGGTCAAAGGCGACGCTTTGTCAAAGGACTTCATCCTGAACTGTATCATCGCAGTGAGGCTGCACATCCACACATTGCTGTTTGAATTTGTTTTCATAAACTGTGCTCAGTAAAACTGAAGTGTCGAACCCCGAGACTGAAGCTAACCACTGTTAGTGAAAGGCCTTTTAAGTAGGATTCATTATTTAAACCTGGCATCCTTCCGCAGCTGAGTCTGATCCATAGTGTGCAGTTTAAGCTGAAGTAGGTTACATATCAGACCAGTTGTTGTTTTGTGCTTTGAGTAGAGTCAAACTACAGCTTTTCATTTGTATTTGAACTAAATCTACATTTACTAGTCTACTTTATTTGACATGCCTTATTTCTTTTCTATGAGTGAGAGCGACGGATGGATGAATGGGTGGAGGGAAGTGGACAGTTGGAGGGTTGGGGCAGGCCAAGATGGATAGAAAGGGCTGAAGGTATAGAGAGAACAAGTGATAGAGAGAGGTAAGTCTGTAATGAAGGAGGTATTGATTTTCTATAGAGGCTCTTTAATCAGAAGCTGTACTGACACACCCTGAGGGAGCGTGTGTGCGTGTGTGTGTGTGTGTGTGTGTGTGTGTGTGTGTGTGTGCAGGACGGAGCACACTTAAATTACACTTCATCTTTTTTTCCTCTGTGCACAATGTGAGTGTGTCTGTGTGGGTTTCATGCTGTTGTGTGTTTCAGTGTACATATGTGTGTGTTCCTTTGTTATGAGGTGTGTGTGTGTGTGTGTGTGTGTGTGTGGGCAGGCCCCAGATAGATGAGGCTGCCCAGCAGATGGATGAGTGGAACAACCAGTCGTTCATCATCGGGGGAACAGGGAAGGAAGGAAGCATTGTGATGGAGGGCTAGAGAGAAGGAAGGAAGAGGAAGGATGGTTATGAGGAGGATAAAGGGGACAAGGAAGAAAAGGAAAAAATGAACGTGGGAGAAAGATGAGCAGAAAATATTAAAAGAAAGAGATGGGGAGAAAAGCAAACAAAAGAAAGATGAAGACAGAAGTAAAATGTGCAAAGTAAAGCAAACAAAAAAGATGGTGGAAAAAGGAAAGAGAAGCAAAGGAGGAGATCTAAGAAGGAAAAGGAGGAGCAGGTGAGGGAGCAGATCCAGAATCAGCTGTACTGGCCAGTAAGGACTCGGGTTTCTTCATGTAGCTAAACACACAGCAGACTCACATCGACACACGCAGGCATGAATGAAACATTAAGGCAGCGGAAACAGACGCGTGCACGCTGATCAACTTTGTAAATGATGATTTATTTTATTAAGGTAGGAGGTATATCCAGTAAATAGAGATTGTACTTGTGTTGAGAATGATGTAAAGTTTATCGAGGGAGAGTTTGGGGTGGATGGTGGCGCAGCCCAGGGAGTTTGAGTCAGATACACTTTGACCTACTCTCAGAACTGCAGCGTTTGGTTTTTGGATAAAACCCAACAAATCTCACTTTTCTTTTTACTTAACCGTCATTTCTATTTTGTGATTGGGTTCACTTTTTAATTCTTGTCTTCTTTGGTCTTATTTCTTCTCCAAGACTGTCAGTTTCATCAGATTACATTTATCTTGGTTTCTCTTTGTGCTAACTTTTATTCAATTATTTCCACAGTTCTGAACGTATCATGGAAAAAAGAGGCCTTATTAAGGCCCAGTAGTGGTTGTGTGGTTTCATTTGGTGTATCAATTATTAATGTTAATCCCCAAATGTAAATAAACATAGTTTCACAAACAATTGATTAATAATGGTGTGAGGTATCAAACAACACCAACGAGCTGAGATATTTTTCTGTTGAAATTACATCTATGGTTTGTAAAGCGACATGGTTTGGTAATATATACTTTTTGCTATTTTTTAACTAATTTCTTTTAAAATAACTGAAATCTTCAAAACCGTCTAGTTTGATTTAGTAGTTAGTTTTAGTTTATTTTGGAACCCCTTCTAAAAAAAAAACACTCAAACACACACACACATACTGTCTTGTCTTTCTGTCTTGTTACAATTTGTCTGTAATTCGTCTTTAATTTATTGTATTGTTTTTCTATCTGTTCTGTCCTAGAGAAGCTTCAAAAGACCAAAGCAAATTCCTTGTATGTGCAACATACCTGGCGAATAAAGCTGATTCTAATTCTGATTCTGATTAGAAAATGACCAAATAAATGAGCAGATTTCTTTCTGCCAGTACAGCTATTTCGCTACAAATCAATTCAGGCTGGGTGTGGAAACATTCAGTCCTGTGGATGTAAAGAAATCGTTATTTAATTAATCGTTGATTAGGTAAATTGTCCTCTTATTAATGGCACACCTGGGTTGATAGTGAACTGATGTCAGGTCTGCGGTGACTGTATAGCAGAAAACAATGCAGTATCGATCCCTCCATCGGCCGTCCTGATTCCAGGAACAACAGTTCATTAATGCGCTTTAAGAGAGACTATCTGTCTCTATTACTGCCTCTTGGCCTGCGTGGCAATGATTTATAGGGTACCTGTGGAGGAAATGGAGGCAGCTAATGTTACCTAGAGTAGGACTGCAACAGTCAACTGTGATGAAGCCAACAGTGCTGCCAGGACTTCAGGTATCAGCAGTACAGTCAGAATTAGCCTGTAAATGACTTAATCTCTCACCAAACATAGAATGCTGCTTCTTTATCTTCGCCTAGTTAGTTGATGCTTAACGCAAACGTCCTTCTACCTCCACCTGACACTACGAAAGTCTTCAGCATGTCAGCATGTAGCAATGACGCTGGATCTTGGTCCCTAGCGTGGCTGCGATTTGTTTTTCCTTTTGCGAAACATAGGAAATGTGATTTGAAATATGGTTTTGGTGTCTGCTCTCCAGCTCCACGATGCCTCGCTCAAAGGTACCTCAGTAGCGGATCTTTCCGTATAATTTGCTTCTCTCACCTCCACCTCCAGTCCAATTTTCAGCATTAGGTGAAATGATTCTAAAACAGGACAGGGTTTTATTATAAGTCGCTCTGTGCCGCCGCGCTGGCAGATAATCATAATTGTTTCATGTTCAATGGCGCTGTAACATTAGTCAAAGAACTGCCTGAAGTAGAGACATTAATGAAATAAGATCCTTGTTTTAAAGTAAAGCCTCGAGCAGCTTTTATCCCGTTGGATGTGCATCATCACTCAGCGATGTTCAAAGCATTCCACGAGTTATTTTGTGATGAAAGGCTGTAATATATTTTTTGCAGAGTCCACTTTGCCCGGAAGGGAAACAAACCACCAAACAAGAAAATGGACCCAGAAATGAAAGGTACATTTCCGCCAGGGTTAGGGTGGTGTTAAAGTGGATTTTTCCTTTAATACTGTGAAATGATTTGGAAAGCTGTAAATGTGTGGTCAGGCCAACACTGACTCTGCACCTACCGTCAGTGGCAGAAGTCAGGAGACTTGTTGTTGGGTAATGCTGAATACTGCAGTTTTGTAGCTCATCTCTAACACAAACTTACCTTCACGCTCTCTGGTGGCCTCTCTGCGCTTAAATGTGTTATTGTCTTCTTTTTTTAAATGAATTGTGGTGTCTCAAATTTGCCCTTATAGAAAGGTTGCTAATAGAAAACTGAACTGTGATAATATTTGGTTTGCAACAGGACTGTATCTTAACATTCTGAACATGTGCTACAAATTTGACAAGTTGCAAATGTCTTCATACAAAACATATCAATAAAACGTTTTGCCAGAGCTCACTACAGCCAGAGATCGTTTCCTACTAAGCTGCTAAACTGTTTACTGTTGCAGTGGAGTGTACGCTCTTTGATTCAGAGACTGATTTCCATGTGGGCTTGTGTGTGAATTTCCTTTGCATTTCCATGTGGATTTGTGTGTGTTATGAGTGCTGAAGTGTGTCTCTTGTGTTAGCGTGCCAGCCCAGCCTGCAGCTTTGCTCGGGGGCTTTCAGCTCCACTCCTCAGTTATGCATTGAGCCAAGAACCTGAGGATGTGTGTGTATGTGTGTGCGCGCGTGTTTATTCTTTTGCCACAGCTGTTACCTCAAGCACTAATTCTTTGGTGTGTGTGTGTGTGAGTGCGTGTGCATGCATGTCACAGGGTCCCGGGCAACATGAATGGATTAGAGTGGAAATGAGGCTTTAAAAGCATTTAAAGCATCAATGAAGGGGCACCATGCATCACTGTGTGAAAGTTTATTGTGTGGCATCCATCCATCATCTATAGTGCTTATCCTGTTAGGGGTCGAGGAGGAGGGGAGGCCTGGAGCTGATCCCAGCGTTGGGTATAAGGCTGGAAAAAGTCCAGATCCCCGGTCTATCACACCTAACTGCATGCATTTGGACTATGGGAGGAAACCCATGCAGAACCATGAGGATACCAACTTCATACAGAAGAGCTGAGACCTTACTGTGCTGAAGATTAAAAGCTGACAGAGGTACGTCCTGTCCACATGGGCATTATTTCACAGGCAAGCATATGCAAACTACTGTGACAGAAATCCTGGTAATCATTTTCGCAGGTCGAGCTCATTCAATAAATCACTCTTTGACCATGTTAATGCACAGCACTGTGTATATTTTATACTTTATGGTGAACCACCTCATTCTACAGCCGTGGGCATTTCTGTTGGCACTGTGCTGCAGAGCTTTGCTTCCATACAACCACAGGTATGTCAGTAAGGTCCACCACTGATGTTGGGAAACAAGGCCACCATCTGTGTTGTCTTTGGAAAAAACTAATATTATAATGAATTGATACTTTGGGGAAAATCTTCTCACTGTGCTACACTCTCAAGACACCAAGACTTTGAAGACCAGGGTCACTTAGTCATGTGTCCAGGATTCAGGGAACTAGGAATAGAACGATCGTCACAAATAAAATTCAAATTATTTTTTTATTTTTAACTGAGCCACTGTCACCCTCATCTAACGCTAAGCAGCAGCTTACTACAGGAGAGCCAGCTCCTTTGAGAAAAGATTCAGCTTGAAGACAGAAATGTTAAGGAAGCTGTTTATGTCGAGGTGGAACAACCTTCTCTCGACAGAGGAGGTGGGCCTAAGGAATGTCACCATTTTGCTATTGAGCCCTTTCATCCATGTCCAGACTTCTGGGACAATTGTGACCCGGATGACAGGATGACATACTGATTATGGCAAGAGCTGCTACTGTGGCAGCTTTTCAAAGTACAACTTGTGTATTTGAGGGAAAGAGGAAGAGTAATTAACAATTGCGAGCCTATGCTTGAAGGTCATTCAACATGACAACAACTGAAAACACATTACCCTGTGAAACCAAATTAGTTTCTCCCTCCCCACCCACCTTCCTCTCACTCCGATTCTCTTTGAAAGGAAAATAGTTTCTCTGTTGTACCACATTTGTCCAGGTCTGCCTTGTTATCTCTGCCAAACACATTGACTCTCTCCCTTCCCCTTTCTTTCCCTCCCTCTCTCACATTCACATCGTGTTGGCTGAACATGGCGAGGGCCACGCTCTTGGTGTTTCAGTTCAGTCCTCCTCCATACGGCTGCTGCCGCTGCTGAATGGGGGCGATGGCACGCGTCTGTCTTTCACACACAACACTGTTGAGGTGAACCAAGGTGAGAGCTGCTTCGTGTCAGCATGCTGCTGGTACACATCATCTGCCCCAGCTTGACAATCATTAATTATGTGCAAGGCGCTCTTCCACCCAGATACAGGCGGAGCACAACAACAGCACAATCTAATGCAACACGCTGCAACTTTAACAAACTACAATGTCAGAAATTAGCATACAGTGGAATCAACAGCTCTATGACACAGCGCCAGAAACATATTATATGCTTCTTATTGCAGGGAAATTGCTTTGAATTGCAATAGATTTAAGTATTTAATTAGCACCCAAGGTGAAGCATTTGGTTGGAATAAGTGGGTACAAGCAGGTACAGCAGATGGACGCATTCATTTATTAAGTGTAGTGCACTGTGCTTGAGAATCTCAAGGTACTGAATGTTTTTTCTTCAAATATAAGAATATAATAACTGCTTTTTGTTAATGAGGAATTAAATTTTGATGAAATTGAGTGGTTCTTTGAAGTGTTTCCACTGTGTCACTGACTGTGGGACC
This sequence comes from Microctenopoma stevenorrisi, assembly GCA_032270685.1. Lineage (NCBI taxonomy): Eukaryota > Metazoa > Chordata > Actinopteri > Anabantiformes > Anabantidae > Microctenopoma > Microctenopoma stevenorrisi. The sequence goes on from JAUMTR010000022.1 coordinate 20,211,942, forward strand.
GCAGACTCTAAGCCCACAGCGATTTGTTCTACCACAGCGTTACCACTGTGTGCCGCAAACACACTTTAATCCCAAAGTGCTGCTGCCTCGTCTCTTCTATTTATTGTTATGAAGTGCTTCTAATGTGTTTTATGAACCGTTTGCCTTATTTGTATTTAAGGCTGAATAATGCCACAGAAATCATCACACAATAATCTCAGTCTCTTCTGCATGTTTGGTATTAATTATGGTGTATCACGTTTCTTTGCCAACAATGGTTGGTTGTTCATGATGTAGAGCCCACTTCAAACTGCAGAACGTAAAGATTAAACCCAAGTTTCAACAGAAAAAAATGGATTAAACATGGGCACACTAAGTGTAGGATAATCCATTACATTATTTCTCTTTCGGTTAATTATGGAAAATCACAACATGCTTTCATACTGTTTATGACATCACTGAAACCCTGGAGGGGTTTGTCTCATTTAATCTGAAAGTGCTTAAGGAATTCAGATTTTTCAGCTTAATTGCTGTAAATTACAGACACCATCCTTTTTAAATTTTTATTTATTTTTTTCTTTAACCTTCTAGGACCTGGCTTCCACACATGCTCTACAAGGTCCTGATATCCATGTCCGAGGACATCATACTTTTACTGTTTACAGACAAACATCTTCCAGCAGCTGTTAGCAGCACCTCAAATGAGCCATTGCTCAAAGGGAACAATTGTTGTTTCTCATTTTGATTTTGTACTCGGGACAAATGTTGAGTTTTGTATCATTACTCAATTGTGACTTTATAGTTTTTTTATTGAAATTAAAAACAATTGTTATTTGTGAACATACATTTTCTCAGAAACTACATCACATAAAATTCTTTATTTTTACATTCATCAGGTCACAATTAGCCCAAATAGCAAAGAGAAATTAAAAATGCATGCCATGAAAGATTCCAGCTTTTAAGAGGTTAGCTGTGTTCAGATCTGATCCTCTGATCTGTGTGATATTCATTTGGCAGGTGTTCTACTTTAAACGTAACTTATCACTTATTCCCTTTGTGCTCCATCAGCAACAGCATAAAAAACATATCCAATTACTAAGCATCTGCATTACACATATCTGGATTACAATTTATTCTCAGATTTGCAGATCTATAAGGAAACATTATGTTGAGTTGAAATGCATTTTGCCTCACATTTGGCAGACTTGTTATATAAAACCTGACAATCCCCATCACGGTTTGTGGTTTTACAACTAAGATTTTCAATAGTGTAAAAACCTGTGAAGATGTGTCACGATAATCTCCAACTTCTTTGACCTCTGTCAGTGGGGCTTGTTTTCCCAGTGACGCCTAAAGACAGCGTTTGTTCACATTGTACAATCACAGTGCAGTCCACTGTGATGTTAGCTTTAATTGCTAATCCTACACACAGAATAGCAGATAAAGGCTGCCTGTATTGTTCTGCAGTGGTGTATGTGTGCAGTTTTAGTTTAATTAAAAACCAGGGAAATAGCACTCATTTGAATGTAAAGCTGGGCCACGAAGCTGCTTGTTCTCTTCTCGGGCAGGACTCAGAAGGTTGGAATGTTAATGGGTGTGAATCGTTGGACCTGTAAAGCTTATCTGAACTGTTAATCCTACAAGCAGACCTGGGAATAAGTGGGCACCACCACTGTCTGTAGAGTGGTTTTAGTCAATGCTATACAGAGCACAATGTCACTTCTGAAGATGGAGTTTTGGTGATTTGTTTGAAGCTTCACCATTGTGCATGTGGACAATGGACTATGAGACACTTTCAAAGCAACTAGCAGGTAAATTAGTACAAACAAAAAGTAGTATTAGCTCACAGAAAAGAAGAATTATAATCTTGGTTGGATATAGTGTGAGGGTGGAGTCAGGACACAGATTCACACTAATTTAACAAAATAAGGAATTTCATAAATGTGAAAGCATACAAGACTATAAACAGAAAATCACTCCTAAAGAAGAAAAAAATGATTACCAAACCAAATCCAAACCAAAAACAAACTTTGCCAAATATGGATGACCAGACTCCACAGAACACAGGAGTACATAAGGAGAACACAGGGAGATGATCTGACAGCATCCCTGGTGGAGCAGGGTTAATATGATGTGAACCAGGTTGGTTGATCAGAGACAGCTGAAACAGAGTCAACAGGAGTGCTGGGAGAAGTAGTTTGTAAAACCAGGAAGTCTAGAGTGTGACAAGGAATCGTGGGTAATGTAGATTGAAAAAAGCAGAGAAGAGAATCATTAAGACACAGAAGAAACTAAAAAGGGAACCAAACAAACAGATGTACATAAAGAACAAAAACACACACATCCTGAACCTAAACTAGACAAACTGTGACATATAGAGCCTGAAGTGTGCCACTAGAATAATTTGGGTTCTGTAGTTTAGTTACACTAAGTAAATGAAGCATTTAAAAAATCCATTTTAAATCAATTAATAACATTTGCATTTTAATTACACAATAGACAAAAAGGAAAACAAATAACACTTTGATATTTATAAACTATACTATAATAATTACATTATTTAACATGTATATTTTTTTATCATGATTATTTCATACAAGAAAATGCAGTGAAATGATTCTCTCTCCAGACTTCATAACTGGACAGAATGTTTTTTCTTCTCCACTTCTTCAGACTTTAAACACAATGCAGAGGTAAATCTATAAAAATGAAAATGCACAAAATATCTTTAAATGCTCACAGAAACCCTGCGTGTGTGTGTATTAACAGGTTTTCTGGGGACATAATATTGTGTGAAGCGCGTTTTAGTTTGAAAGCTAAACTTTATATTACAGTCAGCTGTCTGGTTCATTTATAAAGCTTACAAGCTTTATCCTGTTTTATGCTAATGTATGCATGTGCCATCAAACATTCAGGCCCTAAAGGAAGAAGTTTGGAAACCTAATTTGCTTATATGTCTATTTGCATTCTGGTGCTCGATATCTGTTAAAATAAAGACGTAGCAACGTTTTTCTACCGAACAGAGTCTCATATGGAAATGTGTCCACTTTCTTGTACAATGTTTTACAATGATAACATGTAATGCTCATCTGAGTGTGAAGCCTGATAAATACCAAGAAGTTATTACTGCTGTGGCTTAGACGCGCTTTGTCTCTTCTCATGCTAATGTAGAGTCCACGCTTTATCAGAACTGTGAGAGTCACTGAAGGAAGATCAACTCTTGAGTAGTTTCAAACTGCAAAATGCTTTTATCCTTTCTCGCAGCCAACAGTTAAGAGGTAGCAAAAAACGGTTGTACTTTTATTTGTGTGTTTGTCTGTGTGTGTGTTAGAGACAGAGAGAGAGAGAGAGAGAGAGAGAGAGAGGTGTCATTTGGTACCTGCAGCAATGCATAATCAAGTCTGCACCTTGGTGTGTGGGGTTGTATTTTATATTATTTAAGGTTTTTACTTGACTTAATAAATCCTTATTACATATACATGCAGAAAACATTTACACAAGTCTTTACTCTTTATTTCTTGTTCACTCACCTCCACACCCTGGATTTTGCTGCCTCGACAATATTCACTGAGGCACGCACACACGCCCACACACACACACACACAGGTTTCTTAGTACCAAGCAATTTCATTCATTAAATTTAAGGTGGCTCAGGCAGTAGGAAGGCAAGATGGAAAGGACAGGAGGTCAGCCGCACACACACACGCACACAGAAGGAAGTTTGCTTTAGTTTGACTTTTAACACTTGTTGCTTTTTTCCTGTTCTTAAGATGCAGGTGTGAAACCAAATATCTCATATTTCCTGTAAAACACACACACACACACACACACACACACACACACACACACACACACACACACGCACACACACACACACACACACAGAGTCAGCAGTGTTGAATCATAAACATTTCTTCTTCTCCGGGACTTGGATTCACTGCTGGTTACTTCTAATGAGGGAGAGAGAGGGTCCAAGAACAGGCAGAGATGCAATAAGAGAGATGGAGACAGTGTAGAAAGTTTGCAGACAGTCCAGAGCAGTTTTTTAATCATTTTTTGGGGCTCAGTTCAGGAGTCTGATGTTACATGATTATGATGTTGTACACACGTCTTGAATCATGCTTATGCACATATATAATGGTCACATACACTGGAGCTTCTGTGGATTTCACTTTACTTGTTTTCCTCATGACTTGTGGAGGAAGGGCATTGCATTGAGCTGCTGTAGGTAGAGTTTCTTCCTCCTAAAGGGAGTTTTTCCTCTCCACTGTTGCTTTAATGCTCGCTTAAGTGGGACTGTTGGTTTTCTCTGTATATATTGATATAATGTGTGAGGTCTTAAACCTTACACTGTAAAGTGCCTTGAGATGACTTTATGTTGTGAATTGGTGCTATATAAATAAAGTTGAATTAAACATTTAGACTATTGTTATTATTCAAATACATAAAGAAATGTAAAAAACAAAGTAGACCTCCTAAAGACAAAGGAGAGGCAGATAATGGCAACCAAACGTCTGTCCTTAAAGCGCAATAATAATATTATTAGAGAATAAAGCCTTTCAGCTCTCCCACAATAATGGGAAGCTCTAACCTAACTAAGAGAAGAATGCATTTCTTTCAGAGACACATTTTTGTCAGAAAACAGAACCATAGATTCTACCAGGTCCTCTCCTGCTGACTCATCTGTCAACTCCCACTACTGTATCAGTAGTTCAGATGAGTCATCTGCTCATTTATACGACTCTCAATGTCAGATGAGTCACAAATATGGTCCGAGCAGTGTAAGTGAGTTCAATTCCCAGTCCCACCAGGTTACATGTTAAGGTGTACCTACCCCGTAGTAGCGCAGACACGGGTCTAGCAGCTGTCTAAACAACAATTTCCCTAAGGGGATCAATAAAGTATTCATTATTATTTATTGTATTATTGTGGATTTGTTTTCTGAATCACGTTCCAGTTCATTTATCAACTTAATAAATTACAGTTTGTTCAGCATTGTGTGTAAAAGGCATTTTAAACAAACTAAACCTATTCTACTGTCACAAAGCATTTACTGTGTGCACCAAGGTTTATAAGTCCCAGTGAACCCGTCATTCATTTATATTTACAGGTTCCTCCGAGAATCCTGTTTTTGTCTGGTTTACGTGCACTCAAGAACCTTGGTTACTGCAAATCTGCATAGGCAAAAAGAATTGCTTCCTAACTGCTTTTTTATGTGTTGTGGGAGGTGACCGACAGCGTTGTTACAGAGAGACAACATGACAGTTAAAGGTGCTTGAGAAAGCTGATTGAAACCCTGTACTGTTACTTAAATGCACTGAATGAAGAAATACGTGTTTTTTCAATAAAGAAAAGAATACCTTGTGACTCTTTGCAGCAGTAAAAGTGTTGCATCTGTCTTTTATTCTTGACTAACACCAGTTATTTGTTTTACTCTCTCCAGCTCCCTCCATCACCTCCCTCCGTCATACATCTGTCAGTTATTGTCTTCGCCATTTCTGCAGCATGTCGCTGAAGGTCCAGACCAGTAATGTAACAAACAAGACAGATCCAAAGTCCATCAACTCTCGTGTCTTTATCGGCAACCTCAACACAGCTGTGGTGAAGAAGTCAGATGTGGAGAGCATCTTCTCCAAGTATGGCCGTGTGCTGGGTTGCTCTGTGCACAAGGGCTATGCCTTCGTCCAGTACGCCAGCGAGAGGAACGCCAGGGGGGCAGTGATTGGGGAGAACGGCAGGGTTCTTGCTGGACAGACACTGGGTGAGTGACCCTCCACTTACACAAAACCTCACGTAAGACTTCTCTACATATCACATAATGTCATTTTAGGGGGTTCATGTTTATATTAAATTTACACAAGTCTACAATATGATCAGCTCTGGACAATGTCTGAAGAGTCAGGTCCAGACATTGTCTGGAGCACACAACAGAAGATTGTCCATGTGAGACATGTGCTCGGTTGGGGAGATGGTCTGCCTTTTGTTGGTGTGGTAAAAAGAAATGCAGCAGGGACGGCGTGACGCAAAAAGTAAGCAGCGGAAACCATAGTGTTGTGTTTACAGCTCATTGAAGCAGAGGCATTCACATGATTGGAAATATACTGTACCTTCTCGCTAGCTGAGTGGATGAACTGAAACTTATGGATAATCACCTGCTGCACAGGTTGGCACAGGTGGACACTGCTCAGGCTTTGTCAAGATACGTTCAGGATTTTTTTTCATGTCTGAAAACATTTATTTATATATACATTTACAATTCTATACATGGTAACTGATTGGACATATAAACTCTTCACACTTGCTTGTCTAAGATACTTTTGGACATTTCAGGTCACTTCCAGGTAAAAAAAATCACAGCCCCAGGTTTTCTCTGGCAAGACAGAAAATGTTTGCCCAGTTCTTGAGAGTATTTTGAAAGTAAAGTACTAATGAGTACTGCATAACATTAATACATATCTTACTTATATGGCAAAAAGATATCAATGATTAGGTTTTTTGAAGGCATCTCTAAAGCAGTAAATGTTCATCATTGTAGAGTGATTAAATGTGACCTGTAATAATCAGACTAACATGCTCTGAACTCGCACACAAGCCTCTGGAACCTGTGGCGACCTATGGAGCACCTTCACAGTTTGTTCTTCCTCCTCAGTCTGCACATAAACCATCTCTCCCGTCTCTCGCTCGTTTTACCATGCAATAACATATCAGAGGGGAAATAAGAGTTGAGCAGGGTGCGCCTTTAAGCTGCCAGAGTGTTTTCCTCCATCTGTTTGTTCCCCCCAGCGGAGCAGGAAGAGACGAGCTGTCAGTGAGCTGGTTTTGAAGAACTCAGCTAGTTTATGTTCAGTGATTGCAGAGCTGCAAGCACTGTTCTTTGGTAGTATCTGGCAGTGTGTTTGGAAAAGAGAATACTGTGTATGAATGACTCTAAATGAAAGTGTGTGTAGAGGGGAGGCGGTCTCGGTTAAAGGATTAATTATTATGTCACTGCTAACAACACCCATCATACAAACACAAACGAATGCAGGTTACATTTCCCAGACGGTTTCTCCATACACACGGTGACAGTTTGTGTGTGTGTGTGTGTGTGTGTGTGTGTGTGTGTGCGCCCGTGGCAATAGAGCTCATATAAATCTTTTTCAAAGTTGACTTTCTCTCTTTTCATGTGTTGTGTCTACCACTCTCTCCTTCCAGTTAACTTCAGCACTCGCCTTTTTGCAGAGTTTATACTGTATTTGGAGATATTTTTGATTTTCTTTTTGGGGGGGGGGGGGGGGGTTAATTTACATAAAATGATAAAATATTTAAAAATGTCACCAACAGAATGTTTAAAATAAGAGCAGAGCAGCTAAGACCATTTGACATGGACAGTAAAACAAGCCTGGCCTCGACAAAGAGCTAATCACAGGAATGAGATTTGAAAAGTGTACATATGTATGGAACGCCTGCAAGGTCTTAATTTGGCTGCTTTTTCCGACCTAATTAAAATGCTACTGAACACCAAACAGACCTCTCTGACTTTCCATATGTAGTGATTTGTCAAGTCTGACCTCTTTATTTTCATTGGATCAGATCAGGTAGAACTTTATTGATCCCTCAGGAAGGTTTGTCCAGGAAATTCCGTACGGCTTATTGTTAATTCCTTTTTATTTATTTTTGATACAAACAAGGTAGAGACGAAACGCTGTGGAAGACAGCAGCGTGTGACATGCAGCAAAAATTGACCCAAACTCCTCTCAACACTGACTTTATTAATTTAAATGCTATATTTTTTATGTTTTTATTACTACAGCTGTACAACACAACTCATTTTAATTTGTTACTGCATTTCACTACAAAATGTAGCTTGCAATTAAAATGTTGCAAAATTTATTTAGCAAGAAAATTACATAATTTAATATTAATACTTTAATATTATAAACACTGATAAACCCATGTCTGAATAATTATGTTCAATGAAATAAGTATATCTGAATTTCTCTCACATATTTCCAACTTGCTCCATGTGCTTATGTTTTCTTCAAAATAAAAGACATCTGCTGTTGTTAAACACATTTTTGAGGTCGTTTTAAATGCAGATATAGACTAATATAAAAATTAAAATGTTTTCTTAAAAAACCGAGCATACAATATTTAAAAAGTCCTGTATTTTTGCTTTAGCTAAAAAAGAGATAAACAGAGAGCCCTGAGATAATGGCAGCAACTGAGAGGACCATTGATTCACAAACTCCTTAGCAACACAAGAGCTAGCGGTTTCCAATTTCATGATCAGCAGAAAGCAGAGTGAAATGTATTTGGACTGAGTCAAATTACTTGCTTCTCAGAGACACTAGAGGAATCGATCAACTATATTTGAGTGTGCTGTGTTAAGGGACTTCCCTTTTTAATAACACAACCCTGTGGGAGACAAATTAAAGTCACTGAGTTTATGGATCAGCAGGTGTGTGTGTGTGTATTTGGACAGTTTTTTACAAGGTCATAAAGTAAAGGGTCAATAACAGGTTTGGCTGGCCAAAGGTGTGTATGTGTGTGTGTATCCTGGGCTCCTGCCAGTGCTACACCTGGCTGTGGTCAGAGTGCTGGATCACTGCCTCAGACACACACAAACAGTCCCCTTAACGGTGAAACTCACTCTCCATCTCATCCTTTCATCCTCAGTTCTCAGCCATGAAGCTCCTTCGTTTGTCATCTTTTGTGGACAGATTTAAAGTGTTCACTTAATAATTTTGCATCTCCGTAAACAGAAAAACTTTTAGAAGTTAGATGTTTGGTCATCCTATTTGGGACCAGTACTATAGCGTCTAAATGCAGCCAGCTAGTCGGCTTGGCTCCCAGTAAGACCATTATACACTGTGATTTCTCTGCAATTACTCTGAACGGTCATTTCCTTTATGTGTGCCTTATATGCCCTCTGAAATACCAGCAGATTCTCCTCTTGTAAATTCCTAAGCTGCTTGGTTTGTCCTCCACTGATTCGTGACCGGTGGGACTGTGGCTCAGAATTTATGCCTTCTCCTGTGCTCAGATCTACTGGCAAGCTCAACCCTTTCTGAGCTGTCTCCCCATGTCTACATGAGCCTCCCCCAGATGCTAAGTTCAACTCCCACAATCCACGTCAAAAGTCACACAGGTTAGTGAACTGGAAACTCTGTATTGCCCTCTAATAGACCCAGTGAGTGTCCCCTGCCTTTCATCCAGTGCAGGTTGGGCCTAGAGAACCTGAACAGGACACCGAGTTAAGAGGGTGGATAGATTGTTGATGGTTGTTTCCAGGTGTGAGCACAGCGCAGCCATTAAGAACGCACAGTGGTTAAATATAAGGCCACTAAAGAGGCAGTCGACTCATATGCACAATAAAGGCTGTTTGACGTTTACATGAATCATAATGTGTTTACACTGGAACTGAAATCAGTATCACATATTAGTATCTGCAGGGTGCAAATACTTTTTGTGCTAAGCATCTGTGTTCCAAGAGTTTGATGTTCTTGAGAAAGTAAATAAACTCTTTTCTCTTTTCAGTTGATGCATGATTCATTCTTAGTCTTTACGTTTATTCAACTTGATTCTTCATCTTTTGTCACTTTCATATTTGCATTATTACTAAACAAACAATAACAAATCCCTGACAGTGTTTCTCATGTGATTTGGACAATAATGCAACAGCAACTTTACCACTATGCAACTCCTACTAGAAATGTCTTTGTAGTATATTGATTCAGTGTTTTATTGCTTTTTATTGACACGTGATATTCATTTTAAGAGCTAAATAGGGTACGTAATAGCGGCGCGTCACACTCAGGTACAAGTAAAAATCCAACACATGACATTCCTTTTGATTACGTGTGGCCGCTCTGGAAACACTCACTGTTGCACAATAGTTCAACAGCTTCCTCTAGTGGTGATAGCGAGGCAACACACCAACAGGCTTCTGAACCCCATAACAGGTGGTGAAAAAAATGAAAGCTTCCTGAGCAGCTGTGTTGAAAGATTCATTGTTTCAACATTTTAAAAGAAAAAAATATCTGCTGGCAAATCCTTTGTCCTTTGTTAAATAGAATTGATATATATTGACAGCTCATTGTTTTATCTGTGTCTGACTGTTTAAAGATGAAAATGTTTTCTAGGTTTCAGGACTCTTTGATATTGGACTACTGATATTTTTCTCATAACTTTAGTAGAAGTCAGAAATGTAATTGCATCCTCTTTCTTTTCCAGATATCAATATGGCAGGAGAACCGAAACCAAACAGACCGAAGGGCCTGAAGCGCTCCGCAGCTTCTCTTTACAGGTACACATCACCGCTGATTGGCTTGCTGTGGTTGAATTGATCAGTGTGTCCCTCCCCACGGTTTGTCACTCATGTTTCTAATTTGCCAAACAAGCATGAGCACACTTGGGTGGTACTGAACTGAACCACTCTCATTTCGGCTTTTAAACTACCTACACTGGATAACAGCAGGGGGACAAAGGCGGAGCTAGTAGGTGCTTTATGACTCAGACGTAGTCTAGTAGGTTTTACTACATTTTGATCTAATTATCATACAGATGACAATTCACCAAATAATTTAATCAGCTTTTCAGCTTAATTTTGTCTTGTTACAACAACAAACTTTTTTTTTCATTAAAACATTGTATCCAAGGAACAATGATGGTTAATAATTAATATATTTGCTGGTTATTTCTCTGGAGCATTTTGTATTTTTTATTTATAGTTATTTGAGGAAATTGTTATTAGTGTAATATCCATGTACTTATAAAAAATACATTTCTAGATTTTTTCATGTGGTGTAATTATTTCTAAATTGTCAGGTATTAGTGTAATTATCTGTAAAGCTGTCTGCTTTTTGACTGTACCCGCTGTGGCCTTTTTTTAACTACATGTCACTAAACTAGTGACTAACTTTTTATTTTTTGACATAAACTTTCAGAATAGCATCTTGTTGTAATTATTGCAGCAAAAGCAAATCACTTGATTCTTTTTCTGTGGAATAAGGTGTTGACACCTTATTTAATTTATGTTTTTAACACATTCTTTTAGAATAGAATAGCATACAATAGACTTTCACTATTCACTGTACTGAGAATGCAATGGAAGTGTGGGAGCTCCGCCCAGCAACAGTGCATTACGAAAAGACACATAACTATGTATAAATAAAAAAGTATTTTTAAAAAATATACACAATGTGCAGTACATTTCTACAACTCCTCTAAATATCACAGAGGTGGGGTAGAGGGCCAGCAGCTTATTGTCTATATTGTTTTTGCTGAGAACCTGCAGGGAATGCAGCTGCTGCTGAGGTCTTAGGGTTGAATGTAGGAGAGGTCGGCTGAAATGTGGGAGCTCATAAACCTCAAGGTGGTAACAGTTTCCACAAATTGTCCATTTCTGAGCAGAGGATTTTTCCTGTGCTTCCTTGAGTCCTTTTGTTTTAAGGACATTCAGTGTCAGGTTGTTCTGAGCACCTCAGCCCTGTATCATGTCTCATCCCCCCGTCTGAGTGCAGTCAAAGATATACAGGGCGAACAGTAGAGGGCTCAGCACGCAGCTCTGAGGGGAGCCAGTGCTGAGCGTGAGTGTGGAGATAAGGCGGGGGCTGTGGGCGTTGTGTGAGGAGTTGTTTAATCCAGATGCAGGTGAGATCTGCCGTTGTCGTGTTGAACGCTGTGCTGTAGTCCGAGATGAGCATCCTCATTTAGCTGTGCCGGTTCTCCAGGTGCCTGCAGTGTTAACAGCGGTGGCATTCTCTGTGGATCGGTGCACCTCACTGTCGCGCTGAGCACTTCATGATCACTGGCGTGACAGCTAAAGTCGCCCAGACTGTGTGAGGTCTTTGTGATAATGGTGGAGGCCTTCAGACATCTAGACACAGTGGTGTCAGGGACAACTTGGTCAAGCTAGGTGTTTATTGTAGTGTTTGCATTATTATAGAAACATTTCTGTTGAGCTTTGATGCCATTTGTCTCAGACAGGAAAGATTTGTGGAACTGCTCTGTGACTCTGCTCTTTTCCTATATTTTCAACATAAGTAAACCTTTAAATAACTTATAAAAACAAATGTTTCTACTACGATAAAACTGAATCATGTCTTCTATATTAAAACAAGCAAAAAAATATCTTCAAGTCAGTGAACAAAGATGAATTAAAAAAGGGTTGTTGTCCAGTGTGGATAGTTTTAAAGCTCCTCTAGATCTAAGCCCCACATGAGTGCATGTTTTTATTTGATATTTTTTACCTCTTCCTATAACTGTCTCATAATATATTATTATATAATTGTGAAAACAATAACAACAACCAATAACATATATTTAGTTTATGTTGTTACATTGTTAGCAGGCATCTATTTGTATCTGATTCTGAAGTAAAAGAACAAGAGACGTCAGCTACAGATTCTTCTGTTTGTTGCCAGGAAGGTGAAGTAGACTGGGTTTATTAAAGCGCGCTCGTCTAAATATCCTCACATATGCTCACACCGAGTGTTACTGTAGATAATGTTGATGACAGCACTAAAACGAACAAAATCTATGAACTATCTATAGCCTAAAAACTCTGTAAAGCTGCTGATTTAGTTAGATAGTTCCCACTGCATTGCCAATATGAACAACATCACAGTATCAGAAATATGCAGCACAGGTCAGAAGTAATGGCTGTGCAGTTTTGCCATAGTTCTATTTTTGTTGAAGCCCCTCTATTGACTGACTTCATTGTCAGTAAAAGTTAAAGATACTGTTCATCACTTTCAGGAATCCAGCTTCAGTTGCCAGGTTCTCCCTTGTCTTGTCTTGATCTTTATATAGTTCTGTCTCCTGTGGTGAACATGAACTATTTTGTGGTTTGTCTGGTTTCTTTTTTCTTCGCAGTTTGTAATTATTGCATCTTTTATGCATTCTGTATTTGTATTTCTTCATTCGAACTTGCAACTATGATCTGCATGGAAAGTTTTCATTCCCATGTCTGCTTGTAATGTGGTTTCATGCTTGTGTTGTGAAAAGCACTGTATCGCATTGTTTTGTACAGTCACCACATTCAGTTTTTGTTGTTGTTGTTTTTCCCGCCAGTGGCTATGAGTTTGACTATGATTACTACAGAGAAGACTTCTTTGACAGGTAAGAGCGAGGGCAGTACAACCCTGAGAATTCATCTCCTTTTTACAGGGAGCACAATCAGAGTTTTAAACATATGGCTGTACTGAAGTATCGTCAGAAGGTTAATCCTGTTAACCTCGCATAGGCCTGAGGCTGACTGATGTTTGGAGGCTCAATATTAGTTAAATATGTTTCTCTTAAGCATTATCAACAGAGCAAATATAGTGCTTGAAGCTATTTAGTGAATAATCGTTACAGTACACAGAACATGAACATGGAAACAAAGACAGTTTTGGTCAGGGTTAACATATGGAGAGCATCACCATGACAGCAAGATTTTTGTGCATTTTTGAACGTTCATTGACCTGACATGACAGACATCCCTCAAGCACACTGTCGAAACTCTGACAGTTTGTGTGAGACTTAAATAGACCTCCACAAGATTTGATCCAACCTAACCCAAAATCCAACATTTTAAAAAGGCAAATGAACTGATCCTAACGGGATCTGGACAGTTAGTGAGCAGCTGCCTCACAGATTACCTTTTGAGTGATGATGATAATAAACCTTGGGAGCAGATGTGATAGCAGGTGAATTACAAAATTAGAATATGATTTGGACCCAGGTTGGATCAGGCCAGGACCTCTTAACTTCTCTACGAGAAACACGACAAATGTATTAAATAATAACACCTAACTTTATAGAAATTAATAGTTTGCGTTTTCTCCACTGCCAAAGTCACAAATAATTACTGCAATAGTTTTATGAGAGCAAGATCAGGCTGCCACTTTTAGGTGCCAAAGCTGCAGGGTTCAGTGTCTTGTCCACAGATACTTAAGCATGTAGCCAGAAATTAGGGGGAATCAGGAAGCAAACCACCAACCCTGGGGACTGTAGACCGCTCCATGGTCGCCTTCATCAAACTTAGTGGTAAAACAACAGAAATGATAATTGTGTCTCATCATGTTGGCAAGATGTGCATGATCGACATTTTGACCTATTTTTCGTAGGGTGATGCCTCTGTCTCTTGTCTTTTAATAAAGTCAATCTGAGCGGATTTGGTCTATTTTCACTGACCTCTTCAGTCACGTCACAGTGTGGTAACTATTACTCTTCTGACAAGGCCGGGTGAAAGCCATCATCAAAGGGTAAAAACTGTAACCCTGGCTGTCCTCATACCTAAAGCAATACTTTAAAGTGTCTCAGCTAATCTTCTTGAGAGTTTAGGGCTTTAAAATAAAATTACTTCCTCATGGTGATTTTTAAAAAAGTGTGCATTGACTTGAACATAAAGTGTGTGTATGTGTCTGTATCAGGAAATCCTAGATGCGGTGACCCTGAGGAATAGCAAAACATGAGATTTTCAGTGGCATTATACAGTAGACACAATAAAAGAAAAAAATGATGAAGCCAACAGTTTTACTCAATTGTGTTTTTCTGTCAGATCACATGACGTCACGTCTTTTGAAAGGATGATTAGGGTTCCTCCATCTGAATCCAAATGAGGAGTAGCTGTCACTTAATTCTCAGATTTATACATCACTATTCCAGATTCTTTCTCTGTTTTTATTTACAAAGATGGAACATCAAGATTTACCTCTCAAGGGTGTTGTTGAGCACATGGCTTGTCCTCTGAACTTCAGGCAAGAAGCATTCCCGTCGATCGCTCTCTTCATTGGTCTCACAGTCAGTCAGGACTTCAGTAAAACATGCTAAATAACAGACTGGATAAGGAGTACAAATACAAATAAGTCTTAATGGTGCTCAGGTGGACAATAGAATGTGGGAGTAGAAGGGAGTTGGTAGATCTTGTTTATTAGATCTGATCTCCCATATTAAGGCAACACAAGGGCAGCAGAGGATATTTCATATGCATCTAACCAAATTGTTCCAAGTAGTACACACTACATTTTTCAGAGGGTTAAAGAACACAAACATGGTGCACACCTCTGGAATCTTTTAATAGAACACGAGGCTCAGAAGAAAAATTGTGACAGTTTTTTTTTTTCAGTTTCACTTCAGTTTTATTTATATAGTGCCAATTCACAACGTAAGTTATCTCGAGGCACCTTACATTGTAAGATTTAAAACCTTACATAAAATAGGTAAATACAAAAATATTTGGAAAACCCAACAGTCCCACTTGAGCAAGCACTGAGGCAACAGTGGAGAGGAAAAACTCAGCTTATTGAAAGATAAAGGGTGGGCGACCATCTGCCTCGACCGGTTGGGGTGAGTGGTCAGAGGAGAGAGAAAAGAACAGCAGGTAACAGAGATCCAAACAACAACAAGGAGCAGCAGACGAAGCACCGGCAGGTTGGTAGAACCAGCAACCACAGCTCCAAGGTCGAGGACACCTGAGAGAGAGAAAGAGAGAGAGAGATGAAGAAGCACAACTAGGGAAGAGAAAAGAATCAAAGTTATCAACATGCAATGATGTCAGAGAAGTGGACAGAGAAGGAAAAGGAGGACAGGAGCTCAATGTGATATAGAGTCCCCCAGCAGACTAAGCCTATAGCAGCATAGCTAAGAGATTGTTCAGTCACCTGATCCACCTCTAACTATAAGCTTTATCAAAAAGGAAAGTTTTAAGTCTAACATTCAAGGAAGTGAGGGTGTCTGCCCAGGTGGCTGTTGTATTATTCATTGTGTCATCTGAATATATAATGGTGAAAGTTTCAGTTATTACACAGAGTGTATGTAAGCGCACTTAAATTCCAGCGTTCCAGCCTTGACAGCTGTGTGAAGGGCTCAGACCGGAAGGTTTAAGGGTTACCCACACCCTGCTC
>JAUMTR010000022.1:20233939-20247255 GCA_032270685.1 Microctenopoma stevenorrisi
AGAGTCAACCCACAGACCAGCACCAAAGACCTACAACATCATCTGCAGACAGAGTCACTGTGCATCGATCAACTATTTGGTGCACTTTACACAAGGAGATGTTGTATGTGAGAGTGATGCAGAGGAAGCCTTTTCTCCACCCACAGCACAAACAGAGCTGGAGACCAATGTCCAGGATTCAGTGACAAAGCTGTAACTGCGCCGGGGGTTGGATCTTTCAACAAGACAATGTCCATAAACACTGTTCAAAATCCAGATCTACTAAGACATTCACGCAGAGGAACAAGAACAATGTTCTGGAACGGCCATCTCAGTCCCCAGACCTGAATATCCAAATGGTCCAAAATACCTTCAACCAGAATCCAGACTCTCATTGGAAGCTATAGGAAGCATTTAGAGCGGGGGTGGGCAAACTGTGGCCGTCAAGCTTTTTAATCCGGCCCCTGAATTAGAATCAGTTATAATGGTAAACCTTGTTAATGTTTTGCCTGATATGCAAAGAGACTGTGGCAAAGAGTATAACATCACTTTACCACAAAACATGCCAACTATGCTAGCAAGCAATCAGAGAAAGACAGAGAAGCTACTGTTGAGGTTGGTAGCTAATTTACAAGCTCGACAAACTTTGTTTCATCCATCCAGAAGTCAAGTACCAAGGCCAGTTTAATGCTATCATTCAAATTAGCAAAGGCCAGCAAGCCTCTGTCTGAATACGAGTTTTTAAAGGAATGTACGGTGGAGACTGCAGGTTTCTTGTGTCTAGAGGCCAGAGACAGGTTTGCAAAAATCAGTCTATCACGAAAGGCAGTGACTCGCCGTGTGAACCTGATAGACGAAGATCTAACTAGCAACCCAAATAAATACTCCACACTAGCCACACTGAAAGAGGAGGCTGACACTAAAGTGGGAAAATACAGCGAGTTACTGGATGCGCTCCACAAAGAATTCTGCCGTCGCTTTGTAGATTTTGAGTAAATTACCAAGTCACTTCGATTGGTGGCCTGCCCCCTGTCACAAGACCCCGAAACTGCACCAGATGCGCTGCAGCTGGAACTGATCGACCCTCAGGCTGACGCTGTCTTAAAAGAGAAGTTCAACTTGGCTGCATCTCCAACTATTTTTGAAATGTTCAGGGGGAGAGTGATGATGATATCCTGAAGGATATCAAAATTTAAATGCTTCAAAATGGTAACTGTTAAATATTTTGTTGTAATGGTTTAGTTAAATTTCTATTGAAATTAAAGCACGTTTTCTACATATCCCATGTTATTTTTTCTCTTATGAGGTGAATTACCAAAACACTCCATCTATCTGCTCCAGGTCCGGCCCTTCTGTCAAATTTTGGAAGCCTCTGTGGCCAAGGAGGATCTACTAAATATTGAGTTCATTTAGTTTTTATGCACCTGCCTTATTTTGATTAAACAATTATTGCACACTTTGTTTAAATCCTATAAACATTGTTTCACTTGTCAAATATCACTGTGTGTCTCGTATATGATATATTTTATTAAAACTTTTATCGTAACAATCAAGATTTATACAGGAAAATCATAAACATTGATATGGTTGCCTAAACTTATGCACCCCACTGTGTATATATAAACACATTTAGGTTTTTACAGTCATTAAACAATGATTTTCTTTCACTCGTCATGATCTATACAAGTATCTAGACTGATGTCATTATCCAGTTAAACAGGGGAAAATAAATAATTTTTGTCATTAAACTAAAATATAAATATATAAATAAGAAGTCCAGGTATATGACAACGATCTGCACAGAGTTGCATTAGTATTACTTTTCTCATTCCAGAGAAATAAAATAATTGTAGTTGTATAGTGACATTCTCCTGCAAATCATCCAATTTAAAACTATGCAGCACCCTGGCACACACAGAAAAGGGTTGATTTGGAATATAATCATGAAACATTTTATTTGTTCTGCTAAATTACCATCTATGTCCCCGGTATTCAACTCCAATTCAAATCAAATCGCAACACTACACAACTTTGGATGACTTACAGAGAGAATCAGAGTGCATTGTTTATGTCTCTGTATAATGTAAGACTTTGAGTTTGTTATTTTCTGGTTCATTAAATGTGGGAGCTTTATTGGTATTGATTTATGTGGGATTACATACAAGTAACATTTCTAGTTGTTAAGTTCCTTAGCATGATGAAGACTTTTATTTCAAAGGAAGTCAGAAGCAACCACAAGCACATTAACAGTTGTTATTTACAGTTTAGCTATAAATCATCTCAATCTGAAAGATAATAGTTAGACAATAGTTGATTTTAGCACAGGCAACTAGTTCTTCAGGATTTCTCTACAAAAAAGTTAACATATAACTTAACATATTTAAATCACTTTAATGTCAAAGGTATCATTCCCAGCCAAAATATTTTTTTCTCTACTTTCTATTTTAGCATCAAGTCGCACTCAGACACAAAGTGGGATCCTGCTATCGCGGCATCATTTTTCGGAGCGCCTTTTAAAGCAAATCACCTAAGAAAGTGCAATTTTAAAAAACATAGTGAATTTTTCATAATCATATAATATATTTATTTGCTGCACCAGTGAGCTAAATTTCACTGCAGTCATGGCTGTTACTGTTTTTGCTCGTGGCCAGAAAGCCCTCTATAGCTGTAGGACTACAGCCATGGTGGCCAGTGCCCCTGTCAGAACTGACATTCTGCATGAGAACTGCATGAGTGTTGTTTTTAACAGCGCTGTACATTTGCAGCAACAATGCACACTTGCATTCACAGAAGCATAGACCAGTGTCGATTCCTCTACCATGTGACATTACCTTAAAATGTCTCGCTGGCTTTTGCGTCCTATCCTTACTCTAGGCCCATCCGTCTATTAGTAGGTGTGAGGAAAGAGAAGTTAAGAAAAAATGTTTTTAGAGCTATTAGAAGTTTATGGTTTTGGCAGGACGTTGGGTTGTGGTGGTGTGTGTGTGGCTGCGCAAATTTGGTATATTAAGTTTAAAAACTAACTCTTTTATGTTTTATATAATGAACATGCAAAGACAATAAAGACTAAACGCAACTTAACTAACTTAAATTATATGCTACTACACTGGAATTTATATTAACTGAAAATAAAAAACATACCATGCTGCCCAGCTGGAGTCCAGCAGTCTCTCTGCCTCATCTGCCTCTTCATTATACTCTGGTTCTGTTTCCTTTTCCGATTCTGCTTGATCCTCATTTTCATCGCTCACATTAAGTCATTCTTTCCTAATTTTTCATGTCCTCCCTCTGAGTTTTCCTTTTCCCCTTCGATTCTTCCTTCTGTCAGAACTGTCTCACTGAAAAGGCAGGAAATACTCTAATTTTTTGTTACGCCCGTCCAACTCCTATGACCTAGTCAAAACATTAAAGGACCTCATTGTATTGCATTAGACTGTAGGGTGTGTGCCTTGTAAGTTTAAGAATGATAAGTATAAGTATTCAATTCCTTTGTTGTGGCCTTTATAAGTTGTGTTAAGTAACCCTGCTGCATAAATCTTTCTTTAGACGTGTCTGAAAACGGATTGTTACCTTGTGGGAGCAAAAGTTGATGTGACATGGTAAAATAAAAGCCACAAACATCTGTGTACAATGTCCAACAATGTTGATTGCATGCTAGGGCAACAACTAAGCAATAAAGTCCAAGACTAGATCAGAGCAACATCTGAGTAACTGTGCGTAAAGGGCCTTGAGAAGTAACCACATCACCTGAAAAGCTGAAAGCATCAAAGCAGAACAGCTATCTCAGCAACACTCAATTACAGCCTCTGTGTGGTGAGATTGGATGGAAACCATAGCCCACTTTGCACTTGCCACGTGATATTTAAAGGTCTCGAAGGACATGAAGTCTGCTCCTGACTGTCCTTGAGTAGACCGTCGAAACCCAGAGTTAAACCTCCCAAACAATCTGTGGAGAAAACTACAGAGTTTCACATAAGCTTCCCATTCCATATAACAAATCCTAAAAGCTCTGCCAGGAAATAATGGGCTAAATTGGCCAAATCCTGGTATGGGAATGTTGTAGACACCAAAAACAGAAATGCAGCAATGAAATGAGGGTTTAAAGAAATTTAGTTAATGTCATGATCTGTGTTTTTGTGCTTGGTGTTTTGTAGATATTTAGTTAAGATCCCTCCTTTTTGATGACCCTGTCCCATGTGTGATCCAGTGTATAGACACCTTCATCCCCGTTCATAGTGTCCACGTCTCCTTATTTCAATCGCTTCTTTTATACATCCTCTGTATCTGTGTTGATCTGTGTTGATGATCCATATATTGTCCCAGTCCATGATGTGAATTTCTCTTATGCAGTGATCTGTTACGGCTTATTTCTTTATTGTAATTTCTGCTTCTTGTTTGGCTGCTCTTGTGTGTTTCCGGCATGCTTCTTTCTTGCACTCATTTTTGTGCTCTATTATTCGTGTGTTGAGTTGGCGTCCCGTTTCTCCTATGTATGTTTTTTTACAGAGTTTGCACGGTATTTCGTAGATGTCCTGTTGTTTGATGTTGGCTTCACCGTTCCGATGAAGGCTACAGTGCGAGCCGAAACATGTCAGCAAGGTAAAATCAAAACTGCTTACTGTGTTTAAAAAATAAATAAAGAATAGATATACTGTATACTAAAGGTGCAATGATTATTTAACTCCACGTCTCAGTTTGTTTTGTGGAGTCATCCATACAGCCAAATTGTTAGTTTCTTTATTGCCCCCTAAAAATCAATGAAACTGAAGTCCACTCTTAAATTAATTAAATGTATTGCATAAGGGCATCAAAAGATCTAGACAGTTTAAGAGGAACTGACAAAACACACAGACACAGAGTCCAAAAAGCTAGCAAGGAGTTGAAATCAAGCAGACATAACAGGTTCATGATGGCTGTTGGAGTCCAACATTATTAAAGTTCCTTTTAGTTGGGTTCAGGCGGCAAAAATCTACAAGTCATTTCACACAAAACGCCCCAGCATCGAAGCTCAAACCAGCATGTCATAAACATCATCACACAAACCACAAACCTCTCTTCGAGAGATCAGCTGGTGGATTTGTGCCCTGACACCAGCTCACATCCCGTCGCCGACAGACAGACACACAAAGTCACCAGCTGCACAGAGAAGGGAAACAATATGTTCACTACCAGTCAAAAGTCTGGAGACATAGAAATGAGCAGCATACAAGGAAACCATTAAGGAGCATTTTAAAAATAACAATCCAACACAGATGTGAAATAGGATACAACACATAACTGACATGTTGTCTAGCACTAAACAATTCCCATGCATGTTCTTTGTCTTGACAAGTTAGGCCTTATCAGGGTGCTTTGTTGTAGTATCACCGCTTTTACGAGAATCTGAATGGTAATTGCTGGTGTCTTCTCCTTGTAAGTCGCTTTGGATAAAAGCGTCTGCCAAGTAAAGTAAAGTAATAACTACAGACGAATCCAGGTGACATCTACTGACAGCTCTACCAGTCATGCAGAGGACTATAACAGCTTCTTTGCACGTTTTGAAGTCATAGGAGGTGAAAGTAGAGAAGCACCCATAACCACTGCCTCAGACCAGCCACTGCAAACACATGAGGTGAGGCGAACCCTTAGCTCTGTAAATGTTAGAAAAGCTGGAGTGCCAGATGTTGGTGGTCAAAGAGTGTGCATACCACCTTGCACAAGTATTCACAGACATTTTCAACCTTTCACTGACCCAGGCTACAGTACCCACCTGCCTCAAACTGCTACAATCCTACCAGTGCCCAAACAGACTGACATTACCTCCTTGAATGATTATAGACCGGTAGCACTCACTTCTGTTGTCATGAAATGTCTGGAGAGGCTTGTTATGAAACACATCAAAGCTAGTCTGCCTGATAACCTTGATTCATATCACTTTGCATACACAGCACATAGATCAACAGAGTATGCTACAACCACAGTCCTTCACAGAGCACTAACATACCTTGACTAGACATATGTCAAAATGCTATATATTGATTACAGCTTTGAGTTTAACACCATTGTCCCCAGCAGACTGGTTGCCAAGCTGCAAGATCTGGGCCTAAGCAGCTCTCTGTGTACGTAGATCAAGGATTTTCTCACCAACTGCCCACAGACAGTTAAACTTGGCTCATACCTCTCATCCAGTATGGTGCACCACAAGGCTGTGTGTTAAGTCCCCTGCTGTACTCCTTTTATGCCTATGACTGCATTGCACATACTCCTCAAACACCATAGTAAAATTTGCTGATGATACAGTGGTGGTTGGGCTAATGAATAATGATGAAACACCATAAAGAGAGGAAATAGACAGTTTGGGCGAATGGTGTTTACAAAACAACTTAGAGTTCCCGGCTTTAAATTACTGGGGACTTACATTACATGGACCACCAATTCCGCTGCCCTGGTAAAAAAGGCTCAACCGCGGCTCTATTTTCTGCGCTCACTAAGAAACAACGGCCTAGCAGCAGAGCTACTAAAAGCCTTTTATCACTGCTGTATTGAAAGCATCTTGACATACTGCCTAACATCCAGGTATGTCAACTGCACAGTGGCGGATCAGAAGAGTCTCGGAAGAGTCATCAACATATCCAAAAAGATAATAAGACTGCCGTTACCACCTCTTGAGGACATTTTCACAAAACGCTTGTGAGTCTTTGCAGAACCATATACATCCTGGCTGAAATGGCTCATCCCTGTCACAGCTGCTTCTCTCTACTAGCTGTAAAAGCACGTACCTCCAGACTGAAGAACAGTTTCATACCAAGAGCTATAATTGAGCTGAACTTGATGAAACGGGGCCCGCTACCCGCACGGCATCAGCAAATTTGATTTGATTATTTTAATAATTTCTTTAATGGATAGGGAACTGGTCAAGATTTTCTCTCCTTATTATTTATTACCCACAATGCATTGCAGATTTCGTTGTACAAGGTGCAATGACAACAAAGGTGAATTGAATTGAATTGCATTGTTGTTCAATTCAGTTCAATAGCTGTTGTGAAAGTAAACCAGATTTTATAACATCTACTTGACCAGAATGAACATGTCGGCATTGTTCATGTTATAAATGTCTATTGTACCTGAAAACTAAACTTTTTTTAAACAGACTATTAACATAAACCTACAGAGGCCTAGATTTATTAAAATAAAATAAAAAAATTATTAAAATAAATTAAATAATTTATTATTAGTAAACCATTTTCCAATGATGGTAACAAAGCTGAGGACATGACAATGGTAAAGTGTGTCCAAACTTTTGATTGGTAGTGTAAATCAATATTTCCCAGATTCTGATCCTGAGAAAAAGTTCATCTTAACCAGTTCTTTAAAAAAACAGTCAAAGTTCAGCGATGTCAAGTAAAAAAAAACATTTTTTGTCATGTTAAACCTTCATTTGATAGTTTGACTGCGACAAAAAACATCAAGGAACAGTCTCTGGCTGGAGACGAACCAGAAACATTGCAGTTATACTACGTGCACAAACCTCAAACCTATTACACTAAATCACTATAAACAATGTTGATTATTCAGTTTCATTCATTCCGTTTTTATTGATGCAGTTATTTTTTTACCTCCCTTAACTAGTTGCTCAAGGATGCAAAGACAAATGAATTTTACAGCATGACTAAATATTCTAATGCAGCAGATCATAAGTTCTTGTAGTGACAACATGCAGTAGCAAAAACCAGGACCAAAATGAAAAATGTAGAAATGACTGTTACTTTATAATTTAGACTTCAATCAATCTGTCCCTGCAGGGTTTGTGAATTGTTCACATAAGCTTATGGGTCTTTAAAGCATGCATTAATTAGGACTAATAACACACACATTTCCTTAACGAGGGCTTCCTGTTTGTTCCACGCATTGGGTCTAATAGTTGACATATTTCCACCACCAAATACTGGCAATTCAGTAGTTGGCAAAACAGAGTGTAAATGAAAACCACATTTGTATGTTGGTTTGGTTTGGTTTGGTTTGGAAAGTCAGTAAAATCTCAACCACCACAGACAAGGTGTAGGTACAAAATAAAACTGCCAATTTCTGTTAAAGTCCGTTAAAGCTCTCACTCCCGTTTTTCTTCTTACATTTCTATTAACAAAACAATAAAAGTTGGTTTCATGAAACACCTCCAATGATTTTTTTGTATTTTACATACAGTGTTTACTTCTCAAGCTCAGACTCACAATTAAGATGTCAAATTAAAGTTCACATAATAAAGACATGACTGAACAGTGTCTGCTTTGGTAATTGGTGATTTTTACATCAAAATACTGCAAATACAGACATATATCTGGAAATGATGTCTTATTCTTGAAATACTCTAATGTACATCAAATACACTTTAAACAATGGAGGACAAATCCACATCCACAACATCCTGCTGCTCTGCTTTACTCTAACATATAAATATTTAATGTGGAACGGTTAAAGAGCTGTTGTATTAAATAAAAGAGGTTAATTTTTATCTGCCTTTAATGTGTTTTCTTATTCAAATACATTTATTAAACTAAACACAGCTATTTCATTATATCAGTGATTTCCTCTCAACTAACTACTCTAGTGTGTTGTCATCACTCTTTGGCCTTTGGTTCATATGATGATAAACTTTGTGTTGGATGAATAACTGTTGCAGACTTGCCTTAGATACAAGCACATGTGAGTAATATTGGCCCAGGGTAATTGTAATTTTGCAAATCTATAACCATTGGTCAGAGTCAATCAATATTCCATTTGTTGTTGTTCCATTAATAAAGTTGTAGCACAGAGAAACTGATTCAGGTATTTAGAAAGTGAGCAGTAAGCTGACTCTGGCTGGTAGTTGGCAGCCTGCTGGTTTCCACATCCCCTCAGGCAATGGAAACACAATCTAGTCTAATCCTATTTATTAATGTAATCAGCATTAGAAGGTTATAGGCTTTTATCATGTCTCACATGAAGAAGAAGACAGAAATCACCCCAAATAATTTCACAAAGGTACTGTGATGCACATGACAGTAGTCTACAGCAGCAGGCAAAAAAACATTGCACGGCCTAGGTGAACTTGCAGAATCTCACAAAAGCATACATTAATAAAACTTTTTTTTTTCACATAAACCTTTACATGTATATACCTATGGTCCGGAACCAGGCGATTCTAACCACTACACCGTTGTGCCGCCCCATCAGTAAGTAATTTAACTCGAAAATGCTTTGGCGCTCACTGATTGAGCAAACACGGACCACATGATGTGAATTTTATTTAGAATCAGAACAGACTCTGTTATCAAACTTTATTGGTACAATAAATTTAGACAATTAGTCTACATACAACAAGCCAGTGTAAAACACAGGTCAACATGTCAGGGTACAGAAATTGACTTTACAGAATGTTGGTGAGAAAGAGCAGATGAGGAACTGTTCTGAGTTTAAGGTGGACTATAAAAAACAGGTTTAACCTCAGCAAACAAGAAAACACTGAGCCCTGAGGACAGAAATATATTAAAAACCTTTTGTGCAACTGTGTTTTTTAATGTCGCACTATAAAACTTAGTGTACGTATCTTTTGTTAACAAGTTGTTGGGACTTTGATCTATTATTGTGTGTTTGATGTGATCGCATCTGGATTCTCATAATCTTAAATCATCTCATACCTCTTCTCACAAATGAGTGGAAAACTAGAGCAGCCTGTAAGGTGGCTGCTGGTCCCTGTTTGATCCCTCTCTAAATGTAGATCTATATTCTTCTTATAATTGAATCTATTTAACTGAACTATTTTGACTGTTCTCTTTTAGAAAGAAACAAAGCTGTAAACTTAGAGTTATAAATCCTTTTAACTGGACAGGTTAAACTGAAACATAATGTGTTGCTTCCTGTGTTGTGTAACACCTCTGGGGCTCATTTCCACAACCATTATCTACTGGAAAAGGGATTAAAATGAAGCCTTTATGGCTCATGGATTGCAGACGTCCTCTGGAACCAGTTAAAAATATGAGTGCAAATTTAATATGGATTTAACATAGCTTACATCTAGTCTTAATGAGTCCTATTTCTTTTTAGATTTACTCCTCACACAACATTCCTCTATTTTTTTTATTGTTTTTTTTTTATGAATACCCTGTAGTACCATTACTGGCACCAGATGCATTTTAATTGGTTGTATTTGAAGTTGTTGGGAAGAATTTATTAAACATTTTGGAATTACTTAGTTTTCTGCATTAATGACTAATAAAATGTGATCTGACCTTCAGCATTAATAGAATTCCAATTGATAAAATAATAAAGAAGGGATAATATAAAAGAGTTGAAAATGTATATGAATGTAAATGATTGCTGTTGGGGTGTAGGTTTTGAACTCTAGTAAGTTATTAATATATACTATATATACTATATACTATCAATGAAAACTGAACTCTAAAAGACACATGTAACCAGTGCAGCGACACCTAAGACTGGCTTAATGTGGGCCCTGATTTGTGTTCCAGTTAAAAATTTGGACACCACAGGGACCTAATTTTGTTGTACTCACAATTGTTACAATGAATATTATTATGGTATTATTAAATTGCATACAATAATAATATGTATTTCATAATATATTACTTAAAATTATTTGTTCATCTGTTGAGCTTCGGTAGTGACTATGTTTGCTATATGTGATAGGTGTCTTGACACCCCACAATCAGACACCAAAACTTTTGGCTGATCAACGCTGAAGGTGTTCAGTAGGCATGGCAGATGGGTGTCAGGGGCGATGTGTGACAGAAGGAGAGCAGCAAAAGTGAAAGGAAAGATTTACAATGTGGTACTGAGACTTGCCATGAGGCATGGCTTGAAGATGGTGGCTTAAAAAGAGACCACGTTGGAGGTGGTAGAGCTGAAGATGGGAGGACTAGGAAGGACAGAATTAGAAGCGAGTACACCAGAGAAGAAGATGTAAGAGGAAAGACTTTACATAGGATTGATCATCATATGACTAGCTGTCAAATGTTAATAATGATATATTTAATTAAGGAACGTTTTTTGGACAGTTGCCAGACAGTACAGTGGTGTGTTTTAACTGCAAATAAATCGCACCTTTCATTATTTTATTGTCTGTGCCAGTGGCGGCTGGTTCACGTTTGCAAGTCAGATTTGAGATGCACTCTAACCATATTTCATCACTAGTATAAACCAAAGCAACATTACCATGGATCACATTGCTTTAAACAATGAAAAAAGAAAAGAGGAGGCAAAACAAACCAAAGATCTGATCTCCGGACAGACAGTTAGCCAGGACTTCTTCTCAGACCAGTTTCTGTAGAAAGACTGAGTGTAATTTCTCCCTCTGTCTTATGTTTGTTGTTTCATTTTGATATCCGGCTGGTGAGGTCCACATTCTTTTCCTAACATCTGGTTGCTGATGTTTTGTACATACAGTATGTCACAAAAGCGAGTGTATATATTTTATTATATATTCTCATGGGACAACACTGAAGATTTGAAACTTTCATACAAAGTAAAGTAGAAAATATAGTAATATAGCAAAAATATGTGGCGTGTATATCGATATATTGATCCACACCGACTTATCCTAGATAGCAAACTATCTGTTGTACTATCATTGTATTATAGAGACACCATGAGCTGGATATGGTTGTTTAAAACAGCCATTTCCTGATATATAACATGTTTGTGTCTATGCTGTAAGGAAATTAATGGTCTTAGACAGGAAACAACATAGAAAGTGGTGAGTCAACTTTTTCCCAGTGTTCAGAAAACATTTATAACTCTAATGAGCTGTTTCCTGCTGTAGGGTTTTCAGTTACTGATACTGATGTCAAACTAATTGTGTTTTAGAGGTGGTGGGTGCCACCGGTCTTTAGGTCCCAGATTCCTAAATGACTGTACATTTTGTAACCTTTACTGTCCCTCATATCACTGGAACCGTTGACATGCGCAATACTAATCAGATCATTAACCGATTTCTGGTGATCTGATAATGCCAGTTATGTCAGATGACACATAGATTTCTCACAAGTAGCACGATGTCTCTGTGCATGTATACCCGGTAATCTGATTTCTTACATTCTTTTTACTTCTGTGCATGTGTAAAAAGGCAGTAGTAGCTGTAGAACGGTTAGCAAAGTTAGCAATAGCCACCCAGATGTAGGCAGAGTGCAGGTTTTTAGGCAATGCATGTGATTCTTGATTAATATTCAGAAACTTGATGCTGACATAACATTTTCATACGATTTAATCTCACTATATGCAGCTGACTGAAACGTGCATAAGGACCACAGATGACCGCAAGGATTGAGACTGACAACTATGTCGTCAACGAGCCATCCCTTGCTGTTGGTGGGGTTTGTTTGATGTGGGCAACGTTAAACGGCAGTGTTTTAACTGTAAATTGAGAAAAAAAAAGGGAAAAGATATGGGTACAGGACTGAACAGTGACAACAAGCTCTTCTGTTTTATTTACCTGTAAAAAGCCCACAGTAGAATTTATGGAATTCTGTAAAACATGAAGCCTTTTATTAAAACAGTAGTATAAGTAAATGCACCACCAGTGGTGCCTGCCATAAATGCATTTTATGGTGAACTTTTCATGAAATCATCTTGCATGTCCGGTATAAGTTCCAGGAAGCACGCATCAGACATGTTAAGATGTTCTGGTAATCTTTATGGATCCAGCAGGGCAATAATAAGGGCTAAATGGTTTTTAAGCAGTTGTCCCCTGCTGCGACCCAGTAGGAATGCAACTGATGAAGGCACAAAACACCAGAACCACTGAAGGGCACTGTGCAGTAAGAAGAGGTGACATAAGGATCTGTTTACTTGCACACAGCAGGTCCAACTGTTTTCATATGCACTCTTCTGATCCACTGAAGCTCACAGTTATGACATTGGCTAGGAGGGGTTACCAGAATCAGATGGCTATCTGCTTCTCTTCTAGATGAACGATCCATTTTCACAATTTTAGGCAATTAACTGTACATGTTTAAATTGTTGCTCGCCATTCTTTAATGATCTGTGTGGTGTTGTAGTATTCTTTCACCTTCATGCCAGACAGCTTAATCAATCCAACCACAAAACTTTTTGCCATGATCCATTACAGTAAACATCCTACATGTATTTTTTTGTGGTGCGGTAAGTTTTTTCCAGGTCCTTTAAAATAAAAAATAATGTGAAGAGGATAAAATTGTCAGCTGGTTTGTCCACTTTAATTTCCTTACGATTTGTCCCATATTGGTCATTTTGGTTGTTTAAAGAAAGCCTCTTGTCAGTGTCATGTCTCCTCCAGCCCTCATGTGTCCTTTGTTCCTCCCTCACCTTGACCACTCCCCTCTCTCTCT
>JAUMTR010000022.1:20249461-20264326 GCA_032270685.1 Microctenopoma stevenorrisi
TCCTAGAGAAGCTACAAAAGACCAAAGCAAATTCCTTGTATGTGCAACATACCTGGCGAATAAAGCTGATTCTGATTGTAAAAAAGACATATTTATATATGTGCCTGAATGTTTGCCACAGTATTCCACATTGAAAATTGTTTGAGCAGTTTGCTTCAGAGCAAGAGAACACTGCTAAAGAAAAGACAGGAAAAACTTAGAAATAGACTTAGATGGGTTAGAATTGGGTTGAGGGGTTGTGGTCGGGTTAAGGATTTAAATCTGGTGGTTGAGATTTTAGTGGGTGGAAGGGAATGCAATATGAGTGTCCTCACAACTACATAACGATCAGGAATTGTGTAACAGAGCAGATGAGGTGCGTGAGAGCTATGGTGTTGTGGTCTTTGTCAAAGTCAAGCAGCAGCAGCAGCAGCTTCTCATAAAAACAGACAAAAAGACATTTAAGAAACATTAATACTCCTGGATTATACAAACACACAACTTACTCAGTTTACAGGGGTGGCATGGGCACTGAAAAACAGTCCCAAGCTGCATGTGCTGTTACACCTATCGACCATGGCCAGCTTTAAATGTGTCCTGTGCTTACTCCTGTGCACAACAATGTTAAAACCTACGAGGTGGTTTCTTCCACTAGAAAAAAAACCTACCTGGTGAAGTTAAGAACACACCCTTGACACAAACTCCCCCCCAGAGAACCCTGTTTGCCCAAACAACCTAAAACCCCAGAGCCATGTTCAAAACAACATCTCATTGTACTTGTACAGTGACAATAAAGGAATATATACTGTAGCTCACTGGATTTCTGACTTTGTCATACACACTTGCCTGAGCTTGTTCTAAGGTCTTTATTCAGCTTTTATGTACAAAACAATGTTGTTTTCTGCTGATAACAAGCTATAAGCCATGGGCTTCACGCATTGACAGTTGTTTTTGGCAAATTTTGCTGCAGGTGTGGATCTGGTGGGACACCAGGCACAGTGAAGAATCGTACACTGTCCAGACTTAAAGGCCTCATTAAAGCTCTATCTGAGGGCAGCTTTCATATCATGTGACACACTACAGGCTTTTTCATCCCTCACATTGTGTCTCAAAGGTGTGTTTTTCGTTTCAAATTGATCCCACACTTCCTTATCAAAATGAGCCCTTTATCTTCATAAATAGCAACTCTGTACTTTTGGATATCAGTTCCTAAACTGAACATTTCCATGGTTGCCATTTGACATCCTTGAAATGATAAACATGTGAGGAATGCAACAAAGTTTTGTTATAATCGTCTTAATGATTTCAGACACTCTTTTGGTAGCTTTTGGTAAACCAGCGTTCCTACTAAGTTAACAAGGGTCACCTGAATGCTCTGAGGAAATCACCAGCACTAGATAGTAATCCACTGTGTGTACCCACATATGTGGCCTGCAGCTTCATCAAAAGGAATTCCTTGAATTTGGACCGACTTCCGTGACCCTAATAATGTGAGAACAAATGAGGACTACAGGGGATCCAGCTCATCAAGTGGGACACAGTGTGTGACCTCACTGAAGTCCTTGTTATTCTGAATCTGCTGACAAATCCTGTTTTCAACCATGCGCCTGGGCCTTTCAGGCCTCATTTAGTCTGTGAAAAATACCAGCAACTGGCTAAATGTGTGGTGGGCTGTTACAGATCATTTTCAATTCTAAAGACATAACCTTTTCAATAAGGTTTGTTGTCACACCAGACACAAACCAAAACACAGTCTCTCTCCTCTCATTTAATCCATTGCATATATCTTGAAATAGCTCCCCCCAGGGGTCCTCTCTGGCTGTCTCTCTCTAAAGATAAGGGAGTTATTGTAGTATGGCTGCAGATTCCAAAAGAATAACACCATCATTTGAGAAAAAAACTCGAGCTGATTCTTCCCAAGATGCCTGGAATGCGAATACAGACCAAAATACGTGGTTCAGGTTACAACCTGTAACATAACTTGTTGCACGTGTCCAACGTGTCCATTGAAACATGGACATGAGGGGTGAGAGATCAGAGGTGGGGGTCAGGTGGGGGCAACAGTGTCATATTTTAAAAACCACACTACAATGCCGCCTTGTTGCAGCTACTGTGAGGCTATTTCATTAATTTCAAGACATGCTCTAAGCCTCTTTGTAGTTTATGCCACCGAGGTAGAGCCTTATAAAATAATGTTCTTATAAAAGATTATCATGACCACTTTTCCTGACACATACTTTTACCTCTATCGGTAACTTAGAATCACCAACTGCATGTCTTTAGATGGTGAGAAGGGTTAGGGTTAGGAAGAAACTCTAAGTCAACCCTATAGACATGAGGTGGCAGTGCAACCACCACATCACTGTCCTGCACTCAACAAAATATGCAGAGAGATTACTGCTAATCACACTTTCTGAATATGCATAATTCTGTTTTCTTTTAATATTCATGAAACTAACTCATGACTATGGTAGCTACTATAAAGAAACCTTAGAAACTGCATTAATTTGCTCTGCACTGGAAGCGCCATGGATCAGTACAGGTTGCGTGTTTGTCTCAACATCTGTTTTTTTAATACTGACTGCTGAGAGACAATAAATGGTGATGTACTGTAAAACTTGCAATAAATTTCCTAAATCTAAGTTTTACCTCCAACTCTTTGCAGTTGTTTTAAAGCCAGTACTTGAGGCAACAGCATTGTTTGTGGTAAATGTTTTGTTTTGGGGCACAAAATACATTTCAGAAGAATATATATGCAACCTGATTAAATTTGCCACATATATGACAATATGCTCACATGTAAGATACATCCTAATTCACTGATTAACAGGATGGGGTGAGTCAGGCAATGGTGGGTTACTGTTGATGCTGTAATAAGTCACCACATGGTGCCCAAAGTCAGGTCTATTCTTTCATGAGTTGGAGAGAACTAGAGGGTTCTACTAGACAAAACAGCAAAAATTAAACGTGTGTAGTGCCCCTTTAAGAATCGCAAGCATACTGGAACCATCACCCATTTATCTCAGGGTAGACATTTACAGAGACATTCTTCTCAAACCTACAGGCAACATATCATCACCTCTAACCTAACTGTATGCCAACCCAATGTAAGCACAGGGAGAATATGTCCACATAAAAAAGTCCTGCTGGCTGTCCTGGATTCGAACCGAGGACTCTAGCTGTAAAGTTCTAACCATTCCAGCCATTTTTATAGTTTCCTTATTTTCAAAAATTAATAATCATTACAGAAATAGTCTAAGTAGAGCAGCTAAAAAAGACAAGAGACCTCATCTGCTCTTCCACCCTTAGGCTTTACACAGTGATGGCACATAGCATAATTTAAACACCTGCCCTACAGATGTATTTAGGTATATTCTGAACCTTAAACATCACACGCCTAAAACTAGGGTTGGACTGATAATTTATGTCAAACACAAATAGTATATGTTTTTTTGAATATGTTATCAAACTATGACAGCAAAGTGCAAGATTTTTTCACAACCAATAACAAATTGCACAAATTACAGCAAAGAAAGACTGGTGTTAATTATATAAGAAATGATCAGTCTATAATATCAATGATAGGCTTATTTGAACAGCCAGAGACAGAACAATAACAAAAATGCATTCAAAAAGGGCCGTTTGTTTTGCATCATTGTCATGCTGGAATACCCACCCACGTCCTACTCTTAATGCCCTGGTTGAGGGAAGGAGATCCTCACCCAAGATTTAATGCTACTGACCACATCCATCCTCACTTTGACGGGGTGCAGTTGTCGAACGAGAGGGGCAAAGCCGGCTTGTATTCAGTGTTTAATTTCTTTTGGTGCTCAGAAATCCACCTGAAATTAGTTTTGGGGACTTTGAGCATCACGTCTCTAATACTAGCCAGCAGCTGTGTAAACTGGGATAAAATTGTCCTTTGGCTGTTAAAACTTAGTAAAATGTAAGACTGATACTGCCAAAAAAGCTTAACACATTCAGTGGATTGTTTTTTGTCACAAATATAAAATAACACTGACATCAATATCCATATTTTTCAGTTTTGTTGACAAAAACACATGCATGTCGATGGATGATCCGGAGCTCTTTACCTTTGTCGTTATAATGTGTTTACTTTGGGGCGGAAAGCAATTGATTTTATTAAAGCCAGTATGAATACAAACTTTCATGTTTTACATCACACTTTGTCATTCAAAAAGTATTTAATACCTCCCACTGCATATCTTCTAAACTGAGAGTAAACATTTTATGAGTCTACTAATGAGAATGTTTAAATCAACACTGAGGTTGATCAACATGCCTCTGAAACCTTAAACCTTTAGGCTTTTAACTTTCCATCCATCCATCCCATTCTAACTGCTTCAACCCTAAAGGGTCACAGTAGTGCTGGAGACTATCTTAGCTGTCATCAGGCGAGAGGCAAGGTATTCTGAATGGCAGTGATTCCATTTTCTCAAAATAAAATAGAGTAATAGATTCAAAATAATGGTTAAGGATACATTTCACTGTGTGTTGTACACTGAAATTTGGCTTCTATATTTAGGCCATCCCTTTAGTGGTTTTTCTATATTTTTTACTATTGTCAACATTTCAAAAGTAATACATAGATACTTTATCAACTCCCTGTGGAAACAGCCACCTTACGGCGCCATGGATTCGGGGTTCGGTAACTTGCCCAGGAACAGGGCCAGGACTCAGGAAAGCAACTATCAACCCTGGGAATAATGGACAAATGCCCTACCAACTGAAGCACAGTTTCCCCCCATACTAAACACACAGACGTTATGACGGGACAAAAGCGAAATTATGTAGTCAACCAAAAGCATAAAATAACCCAGAATACAAGAACATAATTCATTATATTTTCTCATAGTTTAAAAAGTATCAACATTTAATTTCCCTAATAAACTTCTTTGGATCTTGAATCTAACTACAGTACTGTACAAACCCATATTATGGCAAGAGACAGTAAACACACAAGACAAGTCCATCAGCCACAGAAGAAGACAGTAAAGGAGAAGCAGCCAAGTACTCAACACCTCTCGGAACTCCTCGAGGTTGTTGAAAAATCCTTCCAGGTGACCCCACGAGGCTGACTCATATGTGTGCAAACCTGTCATCTAAGCAAAAGGTGGCTACTTTGAAGAAGATCGAAAACATATTCTGGGTTGTTCAGTGCTTTTTTTCCACTACATTATTCCATATGTGTATTTTAGTTGTTTCAATACATAAAAAAAATAAAAATAAGACAATAGGTGGAAAAACATTTTAGTGTGTGTTTTATCACATCAGCGCCTCATATTAACACTACATGATGTCCCTCCTGTAAGGAACTGCAACCACAGTTTGTCTGTTACCTCAACTCTCAAGACAGTTTCCAGTTGCTCAGAATAAAACCAGTGTTGAGTGTTCAACACAATTCAACTTCATGTCAAAATCTCCACATGGATGTTGCTTAAGTCTGCAGATGAATCCAGTGATATTTTGCCATTTTAAAAATGATAGAACAGTACATTCTTCCAAAACCGGAGTTTTCAGTCATATTAACTATAATATATACGCCTATATAAGTCGATTTAAATACATGTCAGCAACTTGCTGGACTAAGAAGAAGCACCATTGCATTTCTGCTGGTGAGTAAGTAACCGCCAACGACCCTCCCCTCCCAGCCATGGTTTACAGTGCGCTGTCCATAATGTTACACTATCAGAATTCAGAGATTACAGAACACACACCGCCACCTGCTGGTGAAAATGACTCCAGTAAAGAAAGCTGATCTTCGGAATACGTAACAGCCTTGAGGACTTTGATAAACTGATGGTGGCTGTAAGGAAGTATTTTGTGAACATTTTTTTTCTAATTTCTGGTACATTCATACATTTCATATGAAAATACACTATTTTGGAATTTGTTTATTTGGGTTTTTTTACATTTTGAGTCTCTTCACTCAGCATATCCTACTGCAGAGAGGCAGTACATGTTTAAAGCAACTCTTACATAGGTTTTATTAAGAGATACAGCAACTTCCTAAAACATAGTATTGTATATTTCATGTATTAATTAGTCTCTACTTTGTCACATTTGTAGAGAACAATGTTAATTAAATTAGTAAGTTCTACAACTATAAACTAATGCCCTAATTAATGAAGATTACATGCCTAGGAATGCATTTTGTCATGTGTATTTACTATTTTGTGAACAATAATGAACTAATTTATAGCCATCATACCAATTTGTAAGTCAATAATAAATGAATAAATAAAGCTGCTGTTCCAATAACCTTTAGAATAATTGAGAGGTAAGTAAAGTAGACTTTCATCATACACTGCAGGGCTTCAACCATTCAAATTATCCACTCAAAGTGGTGATTTTCTTTAAATATAAAATTAGTGTTCTGAAAAACTTTTACTGCAGCTCAGAGAAACAAAGATTTATTTACTTAAAACTATAAATTTTACAGTCACTTGATTTGATTAAGCAGAGCATTTGAACACATTTCTTTCACTTGACTCTCACTTGAAAGGATGCATCCGTGACCAGTCAGAGCAGGAGAAATGGTTACATAAAACATCTTTCAGTGTTCACATGTGCACATATTATTTTAGGGAAAGTCTTTCCAGCCCACCTCTACGTGGTTCTGGAAATGACTGCTTACATCTGCATCGCTTCTGCTGGTTTGACATCTGGTTAAGGTTTTGTCAGTTAACTGGATTTAATAACAAAATAGAAGCTCCGACTGAAGCCTGGAAGACTTTTACAGTAGACAATCATACCGGAGCTTTGCATCTGGGATCCTTGGCCCCTTTGGATTCTGGAGACAAGACACCAATGATTCCTTTGCAAAATATGACTACTACAGTGTCAGTGCACTGACCCCTTGTTCATGTGTTAAATACTTATATCATTTTTGTTACATTAAAGCTTTTTGATGATCTTTTCATGTTTAAAGTTTCATTTTTGCCTGTCAGTATGGGTCATGTTTCTTACCCATGACCATATGAGAATCCAAGTCCACATTTTATTTTGTAACACTTGACAGTTTTAACATCCATCAATCTGCAAGCAGTGCTGAACTCTGAACATCAGGCTGGGACCACTGGTCCGTTTACATCCAACTACAGTGACAAATGTAAAGAATTATGTGCCGAGTCCATTTAAATAATCACAATAAAAAGGAGGATGAGGCAACAGAAATAATAAGCCTGAAAATCAGGTTAAACGTAATGTGCTTTGGTGGTTCCTTTGGCAGCAGGGCTTCTTTTCACTTTGTACCAATCAACCAAGTAAAGTAATACTGAGCATTTTGTGAGCAACTTCAAACTTCTTGCACAGTTTTTATTGAGTGCCGAAACAAAGCAACGTTGACGAGAACACATTGAAAAAAGGCGACCTTGATTCTCTGCGTTACAGAAGAAAGGCGAGGCCGAGAGAAGAGCCGAGATAGAAAAGCATCAGTTTTTGTTCCATTAATAGAGAAGGAATGATAGAAAGCGTCTTGTTGTTTGACAGTCACAGTAACACTTGATGCCATTACAGATGAGCACAGATGAGAAAAGACAGCCGAGGACAGAAGGTTTCAGTGTTTGTTGGTGTATCAGAAAGAAAATAATATGGTGATGAGAAAGGTCGTGAGCCGTTTGCATGGATGTGGATTTGAATGGTTCGTCTGGGGGGGAAAAGGTTTAAGAACTTAAGTACAAAAGCTGAAAGAAGCTTAGGGTAGATACAGTTCTATGGTGTGACTGATGGACTAGGTTTTATTTTCTGATCAAGATGCTGGTTCGGAACTTCAGCCATGCCAAATCTCTCGAATCAGCGAAATGATGCAACTTATGAAAACATTTTTTTAGTTTTGGAATTAAATTTGTTTAAGTGACAAAGGACAAATCTGTCAAGGTCTCTGTATAATTTAAAAAAGATTATCTTCCCAATAGTGGCCAAAGTCTTCAGGTGCTCCCACCCAGAAGACTCTGCTACAACAAAACACCAACAGCCTTCTATCCACACCTCCTTCTCCTTTCTCCTTCAGCCTGGAAGGGGACTCAGTAGCGATAGTGGTCTGGTTTGAAGGGTCCCTCGGTAGGAAGACCCAGGTACTTGGCCTGTTTGTCTGTCAGCTTGGTCAGCTTCACTCCCAGTTTATCCAGATGGGCAGCTGCCACCTCCTCATCCAACTGCAGGAATAAAAAAAGAAACGAGAAGCAGAGAGTAGTTAGATGAAGCTTTTGTCTCGTCATGGTATAAAGTGTTCCCTCTGTAACTGCAGTCAGTGAGAGGGATGTCAGGCCCTTACGAACAAATATCTGGATAATTGGGACCAGCCCCATTTCGTACCAGCTCCTTCCTGAATTACTTTGTTAAATTTATAGGGGCAAGAACATCTCATTTGATCCAGGTAACACTTTTCAGGCTTTTCACAGGGCACTGAGTGACTAGCTTTGTCCAACATAGTTCCGATAACACATATTACAGGGTGACATCTGACCTTCTTTGGAAGGAAGTAGACTCCCAAGGGGTATTTAGCAGTGTTCGTCCATAATTCAATCTGAGCCAGCACCTACAGGAAAAGAAAAGCGACGACATCACACCAACTGGCATCACAGCATGTAATA
Source organism: Microctenopoma stevenorrisi (assembly GCA_032270685.1). Lineage (NCBI taxonomy): Eukaryota > Metazoa > Chordata > Actinopteri > Anabantiformes > Anabantidae > Microctenopoma > Microctenopoma stevenorrisi. Next base: position 20,258,056 of record JAUMTR010000022.1, read on the forward strand.
ATGTCCCTTCTCTGGCTCTGCCTCTAGCTCACACACACAGTACCTGATTGGTGAAGGAGTTGCTCATTACAAAGGATGGGTGTCCCATGGCACAGCCCAGGTTGACCAGTCTGCCCTCAGCCAGGACAATGATGTGATTCCCGTTCTTCAGATGATAGCGATCAACCTGAAGAGAGGAAGATTTACAGCTGCTGTCAATGTGGCAGGAAAATGAAAATTCAGCTAAAATCACAAACAGTGAAGAGGTTCATTTAAATATTTCTTAAATTAAAAATAATTTGACAGTGTTGGTTAGACTGTATAGTTTGACTTTCTCCTACCTGCGGCTTGATGTTGACCTTCTCTGCAGCATTTTTGTTGAGCCAGTTAATGTCGATCTCACAGTCAAAGTGACCAATGTTACAAACGATAGAATCATCCTTCATGTTCTGAAAGTGGCTACAGGTGAATGCACACAATAAATAACATGCAGCTTGTTACTGGGTAAAATTAGACACAATATCTGAACGATTCAAACACACTTCACTTGGACAGCTATGACCGTTTATGAAACTTACTGTCCCAGGATGATGTCCTCACAGCCAGTGGTGGTGACAAAGATGTTCCCTTCCTTACAAGCCTCATCCATGGTGGTAACCTCATAGCCTACAGTGCGGGAGGGGAAAAGGAGGAAAAGCAAATATAACTGGGAATTCATGGTAGATTTAGTGCTGAAATAATGGATGGCAGTCTGAATAGAGATTTCTAAAGCAAAACATAAGCGCTGCATACTTTATTAACTGCGCAAGAATAAACTTCAAAGTTCCCCCATTTAACCTAACCAGATTAAGATTGGATAACCATGATTCAACACTCATACACAGGCCAAATATCCGACAAACCATGATAGTACTCTGTTCACATTCTGCTCTCTGTGTTAAAAATCAGCAGTTAACTCAAAAACAAAGTGGCACTTGGTCTATAAGTTGGAGGTTTCATTGCCTACCCTCCATTGCAGCCTGCAGGGCATTGATGGGGTCGATCTCGGTGACGATGACACGAGCTCCAAAGCCACGCAATGCCTGGACGCAGCCCTTACCCACGTCACCATAGCCCGCCACCACAGCAACTTTACCAGCGATCATCACGTCAGTGGCACGCTTGATACCGTCGATCAGACTCTCCCTGCAGCCGTAAAGGTTGTCAAACTTACTCTGCAAGGGCAGAAAAAGAAGTGATCTCAACCTTTTTTTAGACAGAATAAAAGGGCAGATTGATGAGGTCCCACTGTGTGCCAGGTGTCACACTTATCAAAGTAAGTTACTGTAACGCTCATGACGAGCCGCAACAAAGAACCAACTACTTGTTTAACAGGAATTGGAGCTACTACGTCCACCCACTTCACACGACAGGATTAAAGTTGGCTGGCTACCTTTGTGACAGAGTCGTTGACATTGATGGCAGGGATCTTCAACTCGCCCTTTTTCAGCATTTTGTACAGGTTGTGGACACCTGTGGTGGTTTCCTCGGACACTCCACGAATACCTGAAAACACATGGCAACGTAACTCAAAAATCAGTTAAGTCAACATTTATGACCGATTCTCCTAAAGCACTGGAGAAATGACTTAAATAATTAGCACAGCTCTTTGATAACATCATCATCAGCCACAATATTAAGTCTATTAAGTCTCTGTTTTAATATTGTGGTTATAGTATCAGAGTCCGGCATGTGATGGTATTAATGGTGTGCTATCAGAGTCAGAATATTTTAAGTTATATGCAGCTGCAGTCCATCTTATGTATTCAAATGTTGGTGGAGAGATTCACTCTGAGCACTCAGTGTGTAGAGGCTCAGTGCAGACTACCACCAGTCTCTCTCTGCCACCTTATGACACAGCTGCAACACGGACAGTTGGGCTGCAACGCCTCAAGGGGCAGATATTCATTAGAAAATATATTCATGTTATGTCCGGAAAAGATTTATACCTGTGGTAAAAATAAGACAAATATCTGGTCAGCATAATTTGGTTTGATGAGATCAAGCAACCAACCAGAGTTCCATGTCAGAAATCATACTTACCTTTCATCATGTCAATAACATGGCAAAAAAAAGGTAGTAATTAAATCTAAAGTACATTTATGAATGCTACATAAACGGCTCCTTGTGTAGGTGTAAACAAACCGACCTGCCAGCAGTTTGGGATGCTTCTGGTGGACTAAATTGGTGAGGTCTCCTCCATCATCCAGGATCATGTTGAGGGGCTGACCGTCTTTAAAGTACAGGGTTTGTTCGATGCACCACACATACTCCTCATCAGTTTCACCTTTCCATGCATACACTACAGGGACAGCGGAGTAGACATAATGTAAGCACACTGGCACTGACGAGCCTGAATGAAAATTTTAATTGTTGGTGGTGAGATTCACGCCGAGTCCCCATAGTGTTGAGAGTCTCAGTGCAGACTACCACCAGTCTCTCTCTGCCACCTTATGACACAGCTGCAACACGGACAGTTGGGCTGCAACGCCTCAAGGGGCATTAAAATCACTTCAATATCTGGTGAGAAATTTGTCTTTATTTGTTAATAATTTGTGCTACTGTAACAACATAACTGTCGGAGCGAGGTGTACTTTTTCTTTTCTTGACAGACGCTTTTATCCAACTTTACTTACAGAATTTCATTAAAGAAATGTTTCCTTAAATCAAAATGTGATCGTAATATACTCAGACTAATACAATCCGTTACATTCCAGAGTCAAACTGGCAGTAAACAAAATGACATGATATCTAAGGACTTTAAATCAAGCATGTTTTCAACGTGAAATTAAATGCAAACATTTCTGCTGTGGCAGATTTAAAAGTAACATACAAATGCAATTCTCTTAAACAACTCAAAGGCTCAGGTGTTACCTGGAATGCCAGATTTGGCGATAGCTGCAGCAGCATGATCCTGAGTGGAGAAGATGTTACAGCTTGACCACTGAACCTAAGAACGGAGAAAGACAAAATCAAAAGGGAGGTGGTTTGTTTTGCCAACAGTGCTGCCCCAAAAAGTCTGCTAATGCTGTAACTGAACTGCTAAAGTTCAGGCTGGCAAGTGTGTTCCAAAGATGCTCGTTATGTGGTTAAACTTTACCTCAGCTCCGAGGGCAGTGAGGGTCTCGATTAATACAGCGGTCTGCAGGGTCATGTGGAGGCAACCGGCGATGCGGGCACCCTTCAGAGGCTTGGTCTGACCGTACAGTTCTCTCATCTTCATCAGGCCAGGCATCTCATTCTCCGCAATATCGATTGCCTTTCGCCCCCATTCGGCCAGGCTGATGTCAGCTAGGAGAGACAGCGGGATTTTGAGGTGTACGTAGCTGCTGTTGCTTTTGCTGATGTGCAAGTGCAGCTTTTAATGCTTTATTGGCAGGTGGTGCATGCATTCTTACTAAATCACAGTACTACAAATTTGTTTAAGGGACGATGCATTTGGTACATGAGACTGGAGAATGAATAAACCAGAATGAATTTTGTCCATAACCAATAACCGTTGACTAACCACCTATAAACTAAGTTATTTGGAGGCAACTAAGCTGCATTGTAACTGGTGGAAACAACCAGGCCTCAACTTTTGCCTGTGAAAAGCAAGTGAACTTTTTTCACTTGCTTTGGAGCGGTGCGGCTTGGGGCGGCATAGTTTTAACGGTCACTAAGTAAGTGCAAGCGCAAGACAGACAATTCGCTAATCCCATACTTCAATTTGGATATAGGTTTAAGGTCATGATACGAAAGCAAGCATCGTCATCGTGAACAAGAAATGAGACAATGTTAAGCCAAGTACCATGATGCTGAAGTACACCTCAGGGTGGGAGATGGGAGACTCCATGAACAACCTACTCTATTAAACGCACAGAGTGCAACCTTTTCAAACACCCCTGCCAGGGTAAATGTGCTGAACCAGCACTAGGCTGAATGAGCTGACCAGAAAGGATTAAGAAGGGAGTTCACACAGTTCAGTGTAAAGTCACCTGCACTGAGCTCAGTTAACTACTAACTAGAGATGACATATGAGCATGGCAACAAGTACAAAAAGGACTAGGGGTTTAAACTCCATTCAAAGTCACTTATAACTAGCCTATAAATGAGCTTCTGAAGTAAGTCATTTGTCAAGTTCATAGTTACAGTTTATGAAAAAAAAAAAAAAAAGAGTCAAATCAGGTCAGTATAAGGAAACAAAACAACAAAACCCAAATAACATGTGGCAAATGCTCATCCGAGCCTTAAGTAACATTTCTCACCATCTGGTTTTATCTGGCAATAATATTTCATTTGCCATCATCAGCCAGCAAACTGCATTTTTCTTTAAAAACCATCCAATTAATCAATTGTCAAGTTAGCTATAGATGGAATTAACTGTGGTCAACTAATCACTGTAGATCGTTGACCGTTGACCGTTGATCGTTGATCGTTAAACATTTAACAGTTCCCAGAGATTCAAGTTAACTTCCTAGCTGCTTGCTTGATTGTGTCAGCTATAAAGAAATGACACATTGCAACACCTTTTACTATAGACAGACTATATGCGAGATTGGCATGGGGACTGGTAAGTGTTAAGCATTGATCGACTGCTTGTAGTAAATGTGTTATTTTGTTCATGTCGAGACTTGACCAGCCTACGCAGCCACAGAGTTGTACACGATTGCATGCAGTCAATGGATAACATGTAGACTTTGCTCTTTAGCTATCTCTTAGCAGATTGTGTAACATCTCTTGCTTCAAAACCAGCTGCTTTACATGTATAGCAGTTGTCACTTTGGTAACTAAGAAGGACATGTAGCAATGGAATTATTTACAATGAATAATGACCAACAGTTCTTTTTCACATGTTTAACATTTTTAAGTAAACGTGCATTTATTTTTCCATGCATGTAGTTCAAGTAAATGTCCATGTATTCATTGGCTTTACCTATTCCACAAGTATAGCAATAACATGAAGCAAGAAAATATCTGCTTCCCAACTTTAAAGTTTATAACATTAAAAAAAACGTATTCTGCTCTCATAACTGTGCACAGGACCACGTGTAGTCCTCGTATTACTACGATGTGTTCGCACAGTGCAGCTCAATCTCTGCCTGCTCCTGTCACTCATGAAGAACCTGGCGGTCAGGCGCCAGACATCACGGGAACTGTAGTTTGGAGAGTAACTCGGAGCCAGGAGAGTAACGCCCCCTGCTCCGCCAATGAACTACAAACCCCAGAGACGGCGGATGAAGTTTAGGCTCACCGCGAAGCACCACGTTTGGCGCTATTGTGACAGTTACATGTTGATTCATTGGGAGATTTGATTCAAATCTGCCATGTCGGATCATCAAAAGTGGAAATTCACATGTTACGGTTTAGAAAGACTGTTCGCTAAATGCCAAGAATACGTTGCGCTTAAACGTTAATATATGCTAGATGGAGAGTAAACAGTCGAGCAAGTTAGGAGCTAACGTTTTAAAGGCTCGGACAAACAAACTAAATACATGTTAGCCATATTATTCCCGTGTTAGTTTCTATTTGTTTGTATAATTGCTGGCTAACTTTAAGTAACTTACTTTCACACCACACGTTAACGTTACCATAAACTTAACCGCATGTTAGCTAGCTAGCCGTCATGCTACATCACCACTTGACTTATAAGCACAGCGGTAGATGTGCACCTCGACACTTACCAACTTTGAAGGTAAGTTTCTCAGACATTGTAGTTTTTAGGTGTTTTGTTCCAGGCAGGTTGAATGCAGCGGCAGCCTGGCCGACAGACGGAGGAACAGAGGGAGGGACGGAAACATGACGGCTCGGTTTTTATCGTCGAAGGCAAGTTCGTACGAGTTTACGGAACCACTCTGGATTTCTATTGGTTGCCGCAGATCCCGCCCCATATACGAGTGAAGTCATTGGTTAGTGCCGTATGTGGACCAGTCAGTTGAGGATAACTGTGTGTGTGTGTGTGTGTGTGTGTGTGTGTGTGTGTGTGTGTGTGTGTGTGTGTGTGTGTGCGTGCGTGTTGTTTGGTCTGCAGGTTGGAAAATAAGAAAATGTGGAAGAGCTCTATTTAAATCTTTATATTTAATACTTATCTACATATACTATATTTAATAGTGCCTCACCTTTGTAATGTATATTACATTTGAATTATTTATCACTGTACAATGTCTGCGTATTACACATATTGCCTGCGTGCGCGCGTGCGTGCGTGTTGTTTGGTCTGCAGGTTGGAAAATAAGAAAATGTGGAAGAGCTCTATTTAAATCTTTATATTTAA
>JAUMTR010000022.1:20269132-20282605 GCA_032270685.1 Microctenopoma stevenorrisi
TAATACCTGCTGAATAACACATTCTGCAAATACATGTCTTACAAAATGTACCTACAGCAATTAGTTAAACTGAAAATAATAAAATAATAAGTACAGGGTAAGTACGAGAGAGGTGACTTGGGCTGGTTCCCCTCATCCAGTGGCGTAATGGTGTCTCCAGAAGTAGGTATACTGTAAATTTAGCCCCCACACTTTTTAGCTGCCTACACAGCAAAAACGCGTTTTCAGTCAGTGATATATTGTTTCTGTTTCACCAAGAAATTACCTGTCATATGAGATCGTTTGTTTTAAAACTCATTTTTGTTGCTATTTTCACTATTAACTTGGTTGTATTAAGTTCCCCCCGCCTCTTCTGCGTATACCCTGGACTACTGCCCCATCCACATGCTGCTTAACTTTAAATTGAGACTTTACAGTAAAAAAACAAATAAAATGCAGTTAGTTTCTATAATCTAAAAAAGAAAGTCCTAACTGAACACAAAGACTTCCTACTCTAGAACCAACAAACTTACTTTATTTTTTATCAAATCAACACAAGCAGCAGAATTTCCCACACTGCAAACATAGCAGAGAACATATCGGTCAAAGCAGGGTTTCACTCAGTTGAAGCCATGTTTGGTCTTCAGTGAGCAGAAGTGAACAGACTTTGACACCTAAAGCTAAATTGGAGCCTGTAACGCTATAGAGGGCAGTGAGCTGAAGGTGCAGACGTCTGGTTATACTGTACAGTAAGTGATGAGCACTTAGGAATGTGCAGATGTGTTGCCTCCTGCTGGCCAGTTAGACAGTCTGCAGGTCCTTCTGGAGGTCCCACAGCAGTTGTGCTAGTTTGTCGTCTGTCAGAGTCATGTTGACCACGCTGGCTATACCCCCACTGTTGAGCACACAGGAAAAATACACCTCGTCAGCGATCCCTTACATGCCCTGTTGATAAAAAAGTGTATGCAGCATTGACATTTTGAGAGAATATACTGTAAAACGGATTAGTTCAGCAGAGATCCTGACTATAAAATGCTTTACACAGGAAGAATTTCTATGATTGTTTACAGTAATGACTGAAAAACTGTGGGTGGATGTTATTACAAGGACAATTTTATTTGATTAAATACTGATCACTTTTTAATTCTTTTACTGCTTGGTAGAGAGATTTAACACTGTTGTTGGAAAGAGCACATCTTAGATCCATAAATATGATATTAAGTAAAAATCAGCATAAATGGGAATATGATTCAATTCAATCACGAATCTCTGAGTGACAGCAAACAGTGTCACAGCATACTTACAGGATGTGAGCTTAACATGTGTGTGCCGATCTGAATCTAGCATCACTGAGTGTATTTGTGAACATCCTTCAGCTTCATTGCGGTAGAAACAGGATGAATCCCGTTAACGTTCCTCGTGAGGCTCCCGTCAGGTCGGCTACACTCAGACCGATGGCCCAGTTGGTGTAACCCTTCAGTCTGATCACCTCGTAGGCACTGAGAGACACAGAGTTACGACACTAAACTAAAGTGTTTGAGCTGTGGAGTCAGTTTAATGTTTAAGAGCATGTTTCAAGTGGTGTTGACCAAACTGTCTGTTGTGGTCTGGATCTCTGTCATGGGTTTGAGTCTATATTCCACTGTAATACTCTCAGAAGCTGGAAGGAGCTGTTGTCCGTAGGTCTGTAAAGCACATGATATTCCACTGCCACCATAAAGAGTTTTCCCTTACTCAACAGAAAAATAATATTTAGTGATTTACAATATTTTACCAGCTACAACTACTGTGAGTTACACTTCAACCCTCCACTAAAATAACTGGGTCAAACTGCAGAACAGAAGCTTTTTGGTTCCACAAATATAACAGAACAATGATCAACATGATTTTCAATTAACTCTGTGCAAACATGCAAATACTGTTAACGGATCTTTTGGTGTAAAGGTTACGACTCCTCAGCTGCACAATCCTACTTCTCCTACTGCAGTTCTGCTACGTGGGAATTAGATTCATTTCAGTGTTTTAAGTAAATTAATGATAAGACTGTGATATGCTTCGATTCTTTTCTGTAATATACAGTATATAAAGTCTGGATGACTCATTCTGCAGTCATCATTTAAAGCAGCACAATATGGGAAAGAATCATGTGTCACAGGTGCGGTATTCTGGCTCAGGGGCGTGTGCCTGGCTGCTTACGTAAACCATAGAGCATGAAGTCCAATCCCACACTTCTTGATCAAACAACATAGGAGAGCCAGAGAGATGTGTTTGAAGGATCAAAAATCTACTGTAGTTCTTCACAGAATCCATTGTTGCCGAGTCATAGCTACTCTCTGTCAATTCAAAAAAACTAAAAAGATACTCAGTTCCACCTTTTGTCTTTTCACATTTAAAGATTAAGTCTATAACTTCCATTTCACTCCAGGACGTATTCATATCCTGTCACTTATTAAACACTGTGTAATGTGGATTCAATTTTGAATAGATGAAACTTTCTTTTTATCAATAGAGTTGACAACATAATGACAAAGTAAAAAAAAACATGCAGCTTAATAACAGATCTATTAAAGATCAAAAACATCAACATCTGTCAAACTGCATCAGAACGGATGGAAACTTTCTGTGTCTCTGGTGTTTATGTTTGGGTCACTCAGGGAAAGTCAGGGACTTACTTAGCAATTTATAATAAAATGTACAAAACAATAAATTGCACAAGAAGGAAATGGGAATATTGAAGTACTGGAAGATGTAATGGAGTAAAAAGTACACTGCTTCTTTGTCAAATGTAGGATAGCTTAGCATACAAAACTAAAACAAAAGAATATGCTTTGCTATGTTATGCAACTACACTGACTAGGTGCCATTTAACACCTTGTACCACTATTGACTCATGGAGTGACTACGGCAAACAACGTTCAGACACTACTTGTAGTGACACAACACAAAAAGCCTAAAAACTACGCCAAACACCAAGCTCCACGTTTCCTGATAAACAAAGGTGTGAACATAGATTCAATGTAGTTTTAATAAAAGCAACAGTACTAAAACTTGTACTGAATCCCAACTTTATTAAGATAAACTGTATACAACCCCACATTAACAGTCAACAGAGCAACATGTCCAACCTCTCGTACTGCTCAGAACAGAATTGGCTTATAATATCTTTTTGTACAGTCCGATAGAATATGAGGTAAATCAGGAAAAAAAGAAAAGCATAAGAAACACAGGAGGATTTGGCATATGCAGGTTGTTTTCTTTCAATACCACACCAAAAAAGGAAGGTTTCCATTAGTAAGAGAAGTCTGCTTTAAATAGAATATTCATATTGTCTTGTTTAATTTGAAGCAGCTGATGATTTTCGAGTTAGACCCAGGCAACCTATGCCTGTGATCACAGATCATTGTTTTACTGTTAGGCCCAGAATGAAACCAACATGTTACACATTCACTGTTCAATATTGAAATTAATTTTGCACTACAGGTGAGTCAGGAGCAAATTGAAAAAAAAAAATCAGCTCAGCTTCCATCTCAATCTGACTGAGACAGTATATTCACAAGAGGTCACTGTGTCGAAAGGCTAAAAAAGGTATCACACACATCTTTAAATTCAACATCTAAAGGGTTTTCTCAGAGCATGTCACCGGTAGACCATTGGCAGACAAGAACAAGTCTGCCAGTTTCCTTCTACTATTGCATCCAATATTGTATTTAGACAATGTCAACTGCTTCACTCACTTTCCTTTTCACTTGTCACTCAATAGCAGTGGGATAAACACCCCGAGTCACCCCATAGCAGAATGTTAAATGCTAAGACACGGGAACGTCCTTATTTTGTCACGCGACAGTGACATTTCAATGAGAAAATCCTGCATTGTTACGATTCATCTTTTGTTTTCTGCCGTTTAGAAGAGACGGCATGCACGAAGGGTCGCAGTCATCTTAGAACAGCAGAAAGATGCCAACAAAGGAAGCAGAAAAATGGCTGAGTCTTGTTGTTTTTCTGTTTTTTTTGTTTTACCCCCACACATATGTTGATTGTTCACATTCCTCCCAGAAAGAAGCCTTGTTCCTCCATACACTTCCCTTAAAGTATGCTCTTGTACACTCCTGCCCTAAGTGCTCATCCATGCAGCCATTGTCTTACAAAGAGAACATCACTTTGCATAACCACAGCCAGTTATGGGTTCACATCTGTTTGACATTCACTTTTCTGTGCCCTTTAAAGACAGTGGCATGTGCAGCGGCAGGATTTTTACTTAATAATCAGAAGAGAAGGGCCTGGTTTCGTTCGGAGTCAGCAAACATGCACAAGTGCATACTTTAGGGTCAGAGTATGGTTAGATATTAGGATGTAGGCTTAGAACAGAGCAACATGCCAGCAGCCCAGAGGTCCCGTCTCTCCTCGTGATGTCTGGGATGTGTCTGGCAGCAGGGAGACAGACAGGAGAGGGGTGCTAGCTAGCAGGGCAAGCTAGTTTAGTAAGCTGCCCACGCCTCAAGGTCCGCCATGTCGTCTTCGTCTTCTTCCACCTTCTTCTTGGCTAAGAAGAAAAAACAGAAATAAACTATGAGACTAATCCCGCTGCAGTTTTCAGTAATGTAGGTGTTTGTCTGCTAAGTGCCTTTTAATGCTACTGAAATTCCATTTAATACCTGGTCTAGATGGTAGTGATGCAGAAGGTACGCTGGGTAGAGGGACGTCCTCTGTTCCTTCAATTTCCAGAAGATTTTTGTCAAGTTCTTCCTGTTCTAGCTCCTCCAGCTCAGCCATAAGCTCATCCTGAACACAGACGCACATAATAGAATTTTTTTTAAGAATTGACATGGTTTAAGACATGGATTACCCACACTCTGCATGGTTCCTGAATACCTCTCCAGCACTGCTGCTGTAAGTAATGCTACACTGTGTGCCACACATTGGACCATTACAGCAAGAAGAAAGTTTTCTGTTCTAAAGGTATAAAAAACTAAAAACACAGTAATGACTGAAAAACTGTGAGTGGATGTTATTACAAGGAAAATTTTTATTTGATTAAATACTGATCACTTTTTAATTCTGTTACTGCTTGGCTTGAGCTTATTTTTCTTACCTCATCGTAGTCCTCTCCAAAACCAACTGGTCTGGAAATGACGTCTGAGATTTCCTGAGCCACTTCCTGCTGCTCTGTGATTTCTGCCATTAGATCATCTACTTTGTCAATGTCCCTGTGAAATGAGATGGCGCATACAAATGGTAAACATGCCAATGTGTACATGTGTCAGTATGTTGACCCCGTGTTTAGATCTGTTGGCCACTTAACAAAGGACAATTAAGAACAACTAAAACAAACAAGGTCAGAATAAAAGCGACACGAAAAGAAGAAACGAGGACTCTTTCGCCCAGAGTTCAGAAGTTAGCAGATAAATGACAGAACAGGAATAACAGCATTGTTTTTTAGGCGATATTATTAACCTGCTTAAGTTGATACTTGATCTAAATGTCTGTGATGAATTATTTCAAAAGGTTTATCTTACATGTTCTCATGTGCGGCCTTCATTGCCTTAGCGGCGAAGCCCATGTTCTTCAGCACTTCTGTGTTTGTGTTGGCGTTCTCTAGCGCCTCCCTCTGGAACTCAATAGTTGACAACGTCCCATCAATCTGACCCAGCTGCTTCTCATAGCGCTTTTTTCTCTTCAGGGCCTGTAGAGCCGCTGGACAGAAAGAGAGAGGCGACACAATGTTTTCTTTTTTTCAACCGTGTTTCCACAGTACAGCTGATATTAAGCATATGAAACCATGTACTTATCGTTGTTAGGTTGCTTGTTATATTTCTAGCATTAAAGAATATTTCTACAGTCTGGAACCTTCCAGCTGCATGTATTCAGGTGACATTGTGTAAAAGCTTCCATATGAACATTTCCACATTGACAATGTCTTTGCGCATTTCTCTAACTCAGATTTAGAGAGGGTCAGACAGTAAATTCATCTGTGAAGTTTTCCACACGCTGTCCATGAGTGCTGCATTAGAGATATTTGCATAAATAAAATACACAATAACTGCTGCAAAACTACAGAAACCTAACTGAGATAAATAGTAAAAGTCGGGTGGCTGAGACGTTTCAATTCAGAAATTGAATGAAAGTATAAAACGGCAGATTATTTTTTTTATTAGAGCATTTAAAACCAGCACATGAATCTGGTTTTCTATGACCAGAACTAGTACGGGATAGAGTCCTGGTCTTTTTCAGGTGCATCTCAGAAAGGCAGATGAGGTATACGTGTGTGTGTGTGTGTGTATATATATTATATATATATATATATAAATCTATGGACATGATACATTCACGAGGGTGAGAAATAACTCACAGAACTGAACACAAAGAAATGTATTTTTATTAAACTAGGGTTAGGGTCTTAATGTTTTTGGTTAAAGCACATGAAAGAGAGGGAAAATCAGATACATGTATAACTTGAGTCTTAAAGGAGAAATTCTGCTGTCTTGGAGACATGATGCTTAAATGCTTTCAGTGGCCACTAAGACAAACCAAAGAACAACCAGAAAATGAAGCTCCCTCCTCTACACTTCAAGCCAGCCATCGTGTACCAGTGGAGCAACATAAGCTCTGTGATACAGCACATAACCTTTTTCCTGATAGTGTGTCTACATAAATCAAATAAAAGCCTCTCTGAACCAAGTCTTTGCCTTGGTTAAACTGTTTGGAAAATATAATTTAGATTACACAAAATTCCTAACTGAGAATTACTGGCACAGGAGAAGATGTTAGGAAATCCAATGGTAAGTGTTGTTGGTGGCCTAGTGGGATAAAAACATTCAGCACTAGAATCCATTTGGGTTTATAACAGCGAATTCCCCCTTGGCGCTGTCATGGGAAACCACTAAGGGAGCAGGTGAAACCTAATGAGTCATACACAAAACGAGGGGGGGGGGTGCATATGTCACATGATGTCACTGTAATGACTTCTGAAGCACAGTAAAGATCTTGCTGCTGCAGTAAGTTCAGGTGAAATACTTAGACTCCCTTTGTTACCCTGCTTATTTATAACGCTTAAAAATATTAATATAGACTAAATTCTTCTCTGTCAGATTGTGTCTGATAAATAAAGAACAGTCTGAAAGGCATTCATTGACAGTTTCCTGTCATCATCATCACCACTAATATACAAACACACCTTAAAACAATTGTATGTTGTCGGTCTAGTCCAACATGGGGGCCAGAGAGCAGTTTACAGATTCAATTTAGTCAGATTACGTCACTACCTGGCCCTGATAACATAGTTACCCAACATCCAAATAAGAATTATCAGTTAATCTGCTTTGCAGAGTAGCATTCACTGTGCTCTTTGATTATATCTTCAGACTTTCTTGTTGTTCTGCTCTTTTCTATTGATCATCTAAGAAACTCTGAAACTGGCATTATACAGCATTCGTACTCTGCATTTTCACATCTCGTTATTTATATCAACTTTACTTCCTAACTGAAAGATGCAAATGTTTATCTCCTCGGTATACTAGTAAAAAGAAGAATTTATAAGTTAAATAAATACACTCAAGACAACAAGCCTTTAAATACTGTTATTATATTGGTTTAGCTTTGTTTGCTATCATGAGTGTATAGCTTGTGTTATTTTTATTTACCCCCTGGCAAGAGGGATTTATAGTTACAGAATGTTGAAAATCAGGTTTGCTGGTTAGGAGCAGATATACTGTGTACAGCAGAACAAGACTTTTAAAACCTGTTGTGGCTCACAGTGGAAGTGATCTGAGTGAAAATGCAGTGTGGACTTCACGCTAAGCCGATTTAAAAAACATATCTGTTATACCTGCTAGCTTCTGCAGTAGTAGAAAACATTACTGTGGCTACTTTGGTCTAGGCTGCGGTGATATAGAAGAAAACTTCCCTGCTGCCATCTGTCTGCTGTTCTCCTTTCATTGCATTCATTTAGTGCCAAATAGTAATACTCCCTTCCTATTTTTATTAACAATGTGGACAAAACTGAAATAACTTGATTCTATTTGTAAGCAAACAAATTCTGTGCCGATATTCAGTGTGTAATTCACGCAGCTTGGGAAAAATAAAAAGTGCATTGTCTACTTAGTTTTAAAAGCAGCAGCACGAGCTCTGGTTCTCTGCCTGCATCAACAGAAAACACTCACGGTACTGTTTTTAAAGGACATAGTTTGTGCTTGCATCACAAAGTTCCCATCAACCACAACCAAACAGGCTAACTGGCTGCATGTAATTACAAAGTGCAGCATTTTATTTATACTCTTTCCAAGCTAACAAAGAGTAAACTGTACTGTCCAACCTTGTTGCAGCACATTAAAATACTTTAAGGAACAGCAGGCTTGGTGTCTGAAATGTGTCGATGTGTTTTTATGAGTTCTGATGCTGGGTGACCTTTAAAAGACACAGTTTGTGTAAATGTACACACATGTGCACAGAGTAGCATGCAGCGACAATGATGGACCATGCAACAGTATTACAGTTAGCGCTTACAAAACACTAACACCATATATATAAAATAAGGAAATATATATATACAGATATATACAAGCTAAAACTACCAATACCTGTAACACTCTGTGATGTGGTTACAGAAACGTTTCCTGCAGCGTTTAAATACCCCCAGCTATGGTTTTGTGCCCCCATTTAGAACTGGTGGTGAGTTTTATCTGAATATATTCCCTCAGTTATATTAACTCAGTTCTCTAAATTCTAAATTCGGCAGATATTGAGATAGGATTGGATCTCGGTATGCAAAAAAGGCAACTAACAAGCTAACATGGTACACAATGAGTCCAAATGACTGGGAATGTCTGGGAAATTTGATAGCACCGAAAAGATTGTAATGCTTTTAGCACCCATCGTTTTAAGAATATATTTTAAATTGCTATGCAGTGTGTACGTGTGTATGCCCCAAGTATTCCAAACAGGATTTGTGGCTTGTATTGAATCATATGAGTGGTGCTGTGAAGGAGCGTATAAACTATTATGCTTGTGTTACAGCCTTTATAGAACACGTCGGAACCTGTTTAGGTGTCTGATGAGACACAAACCTGGGGGTACTCCTGGCCTCTCTCACAATTTCTTTATATGTACATAACAAACAAACAAACAAACAACAACAACAACAACAACACAGGACATTACTACTTGACCACTACATGTGGTCAAGTAGTACATTGTGTACAATGTTCACCAATTTTCAAATTACATTTTATTACAATATATTTAATGTATTCTCATTTCAGAATAATTCTGACCAACAAACTTAGAAATGTCTATGGAATGAGAAACAATGTGGACAAGAATTGTGGATTTTCTGTCTGTCTGTATTCACCAAATTGATTAGAGCTATTGACAATTAGTCAGTTATTTCCTAAAACTGGTGAAGTGTTTAAGTCTTGGTTCAATCAAATGAGGAGATGTTAACTGTTTCTTGTAGTTGTTGGTTAGACAAAACTATATTGGACCATTGGCAGGAAACTGATATTGGGACTTTTTTTAATTAACTGACAACAAATTCTAGAAAGAATAAACAATAATACTTGGCAATCCACCCGCTGACCCTGGGGCCGGACAGGGACTGCTCTACCAACTGAACTCATGCTGTACAAGTACAATAATTCCCCAAGATAAAGTATTTGTAAGCAATAAACACAAACAAACAACCTGGCTAGACATTAAATTGGTCAAGTTACACACAAATATTTTATAAGTACCACTAGAGCCTACTGCAGGCAAGATAAAATATTTATAAGCCCTGTGAATTACACTGACATTATTAAAGACTTCTGTGAAAGTGTAAAGAGTCATTACACAAACGCTAAACTCATGTAAAAGTACTAGGTACATGCCTTACAACCCCCTCTGATTGACAACATGATTATGATAATCAAATTAAATTACTCCGGGGAGACCGGACAACCACTTTACTTGAGTAAACAGTTTCGTATGACCTATAATAAACGCGGACACTTCGCAAGAACTCTGTTTAAAGTTTTAAAATACCTCATTGGATATAGTTATAGTACTAGAGTTGTTGCGCTAAAGTCAACCTTTAAAAATGGAGTCACACGGAAATGTGGAAATACCTTCTCTCTGGGAAATCAGTTTGTCAGCTACCAACTTCCATGTTCCTTACCCTGGTTAGCCTGCGGGCTAACCCACTAACTCCAAACTAAGTTAAATCACCAAACCACGCAGTCTGTGTACTGTAACTCACCTCGTTTGTTTTTAGTGCCGTTTTTCTTCGCCGTGATGAGCTCCTGTTCGATTTTCTTCTCTAAAAATTCTTGTTTTTTGGCTAACATCTCCTCGGTCTCTCTGAGTCGCTGTATCGCGTCCTGGGGTGTCGGCGCTTTCCCACCCTTACCACCGGTACCGAATATCTTGCCAAATAGCGACATTTTGTTATTAAATGTGAACAACAACGGCTATATTGACTTTACGCCACAGACAATTTATGAAACGCGAACAGGCAATCGTGAAATTATTGTTCTGTCCCTCTCGTCAACTACCGCCGCCGAAGCAGAGAACCGCCACCGCCGCTGTTGTTGTTTTTGTCTCTTCTTCCGCCTTTGCAGACAGGCCTCGTGATGTCATTACGTCAGCGCTATTACGTGACTCATGCGTGCATAAAGCGTAGGGGGATTCATTAAATGAACAAGAGATGTTCTTAAATTGTAGCTATTAGAAACAACTGAACTAAAATGTAAACAAAATAAATAACTGTAAATGTATGTGTGTGTGTGTTTGTAACTTATGATCAACAATCTCCCCAAGGGGATCAATAAAGTATTCGTAATTATTTATATTATGTGATTTATTATGACCAATGACTAATACAGTAAATAAACCCTCACATTTTAGCATCTAGAATGAGAAAATCCTTCTACTTCTACTGTGCAATGAAAGGCGGGGACAGCTGAAACAACAGAGGGACTTTCACTTAGCAACCATTGAGAGGCCAGCCCAGCTCCTTAAGAAAACTACGCTTCCCATGATGCACGGTGCCGTACTGTTCCAGCAATAGGTGTGGATGACTCGATCGCCAACCAATCAGAGCCTGAGTTGTCTGCGGAACTGGGGGGGAGGGGCCAACCTGAAGTAAACCCAAATACAACGTACATAAGCATGACCTGGCTGAATTAAAGAGAGTTTGTGAATTTGTTAGGTACAGTATAGATACAGATACAGTATATGTAAATAGATATCATACATGAATGTATTTATCTGGAGAGGTGGCAAGGCGTACGTCCAAGCAATGGGGAAACTCCACCGGGACCTCTCTCTTCAGCTTCACGCTTTCCCTCTCATACTGAAATACATACACAAAGGAGGTTTGCTTGTGTTATTCAGACCCATGCGTGGCCACGTTTTCTAAAAGAAAAGTGAATTTGTTGCCAAAGATTATGTTGCCCACTTAATGCATGTTGCTTTCCTAATGTTTAACAAGAGAGGTCAGTGTGTGACTGAGACTCTTGGCAATGTCTCATTTTTCTAGTTCTGGAGCATCCAGAAAAGCCAGGGGTACAGTAGAAATGAACAAAGGACATGAATTCCGGCACTGCAAGTATGATTATGTCTTTATGTTTTAATGCAACTTAACTTTAATGTATGTTTTATTTTTTAGTAATCCAACCTTTTCTCAGTTAAAATAACTTTTGTTCACCTCCTTGTAAGCCTCAGTCAGGAAGCCCCACTTGTTTGGCCAGACTTCAGCCGAATCCTTTTCCACTTTTAAATGGGCTTTCCTACACACACACACACACACACACACACACACACACACACATGTATTAGCAGAGAATAATGAAGGTTCCAATAATAATCATGGTTAAATGCTTACAGTAATAAATGGCTTATGTTCGCTATTATTTATAGTTTTTAATTAATTTTAGGAAAGATGTACAAAAATACATTTTGTGAAGATTCTCAGTCATACAGGTCATGGTTATCCCAAACAATTTCTTTAGTGGTTGGGGTACAATAACAAAACAATAGCTGGAAAACACAAGTGGAGAAGCCGATCTATCTTATGTGGTTTGTCATTATTATGACAACATTTCCTTCAATTTAAGGGATAGTTTTCACGTTATATCCATGCTAATAACTGACAAAGTAAAGTTAATGAAAAGTGGTTAAAATACACAAGAACATACCCCTGAAAAAAGGCAAGATTTACCAGATTTCATCCTGATGCACGAAGTTGATGGGTTCAGATGTTCTCGTTGAATCCGCCATCTGTTCTGACTATTATGTGTGTGCGTGTGAGTGTAGGGCTCTCTGTTTGGGTAATGTTTCACCTGTGTGTAAGTCACACTGACAGACCTGTTTACTGTCGCCATGGACGCAGAGACACATTTATCTCTGTCCCGTGTGTAACTGTGGTGATGCTGGGATGAAAACACTGGATGGTCCCTGGCAGCTCACATACCTTCAGTCACTCCAGTGGCATCCAGTGCTTAGGTCTTGACCCCACATACTTAATAGGTGAATCAAATCCACACCGAAATACCCAGACCCCAACAACATGTCAGTGTAACCTGACCCACACTGCTTATTATCACTTCCCACTTCAGCCAGGCACATTTAGAAAACTGATACCTACAGAATAACGGTAAAATCAATGACAGGACAAGACTGGGCAGTGGAAGAGGTTTTTCAACTACATTTGCAGTTTAGATGACTTCTGATGACTTATTGTGAGCTGCCACCAGGCCAAATGTCTAATACACGGACCGGTCCAACATGTGAATAGGAAATGTCAAAAATTTGAATAAGAAGCTCAAAAGTCACTCAAAAGTAATCATTAAAAGATATCAACATGTTAAAATTAAACTGTTAACATATTGGCATGATGATTTTACCATTTCCCATAAAGCACCACAACATTCTTGTCTTTAGCTGTCAGTGGCTGGTCTTGATCTTACACAGTAATATCCATGTCAGGGTCAATGAATCTACCTATAGAAGTGACTAGAAGCTTAGGCTTTATGCTGAAGTTATTTCAGAAAAGTCAAGTTTAAAAGTGTCCAGAGAGATGATTTCTTTTATTATAGAGCATCTGAAAATTGTAGATCACAGCTTTTCCGTCTCCTGTAGTAGACCAGTCCAAAAGACAAGAATAGGGCTCCGAGCACTAGGGCAAAAACTCCACCAATCAGGGAGCTCCTCTGAGATTTATTCAAAGAGTCTGCAACCAGATGATAACAGATTAATGTGCAAAATATGCATTGCCTTTGGATGACTAAATAAATGTGCATTTAAGAGAAAGTGACTTCGTAATGTTACAGAAGTAATTTGCTTTGCTAATGTAACATAATCTAATTCATTGTGAATCAAATGTTCTCACCCCAAATGTTGGGCTCCTTGAAGGTGGCGTGTTCCACCAGGTCCTTCTCAAAAAATCAGCATATTGTGATAAAGTTCATTATTTTCTGTAATTTAATGATTAACATTAGACTGTCATATATTTTAGATTCATTA
>JAUMTR010000022.1:20284072-20302748 GCA_032270685.1 Microctenopoma stevenorrisi
TAAAATATATGACAGTCTAATGTTTATCAGTAAATTACAGAAAATAATGAACTTTATCACAATATGCTAATTTTTTGCGAAGGACCTGTACAGGTGACACTGTCATGTCGACCAGATGAGTACTCCAGGTAAGAGTGGACCTGATAAGTCCAGTCTCCGTTTGTCATCACCTCACTCATTGTCACGCCTGAGGTGACTTCCTGTCCGTTCTGGTACCATGTAATCCTAATATTTTTGGGATAGAAGTCAAAAGCGCTGCACATCAGCAATGTTTCATGACTAGAAGCGGTTGTCTCCACTGACTGCAGACTGATGCTGGGTTCGGCTGAAATCAGAGGGTCAATATATGATCAGTAATTTAGGTTAAAAGATGCCTAAATAACACATTATAAAAGCAACTCAACCATTTCAGTTTCTTTGTGAGAGTGGTTGACATAAGGAACCACTGTGTGTAGCATGCATGTGTCATATACAAATATTTGTCTTGCTGCTTTCAAATGGCAAATAAGCACCAAAAAAGTATTACAAACAAAGGTTTCAATGGTTTTACATATGTGGGGCTGAGTTCCACATGTTTCTGTCTTAGAGATATTTCAGAAAAATAAAAGTTTCACACATGCTCATTGCTATTTAAGTTCATTTATCCAGCATTTGAATATTCACCCATGTTTGCTTGAGTTGCATTTAACACCAAACCAACATTGTTGACGCTTATCAACTCCCTTTCCAGTATTCTCTGTATAACGTCATGCTTGTCTTCATAAAGTTTTTGATAAAATACCAGTCGACCAGAAACTCCACCCGCTTCTGCTCCCCGGGATACATGGCACACCAGAAGTCAGCATGAAGTAGCCATTTCCATCAGAAGATGTTTCTAAAATGAGCATAAGTGTAAAAACATTTGTTTCAGTGCTAAGACATACAAAAATGAAAAGGAGTGAAGTTTAACAAAAAAAAAAACACGGCTCCTGTCTTTTCATTAGTCAAGCTACTGACATTGCTCTAGTGCCAATGTGCGTTGGTTCACCGGGTAACCATTAGATTAAAGCTGAAATACTGTATCCCATACATAATGATCAGATGCAATTCATCAGTTCTTTCACCGAGAGATCGAGGGATTCACATACAAAACATGTTTTAAAATTTGCATTGACACTTGATGAGGGGAGTAAAGAGACCATTAATATTTAGTACAAGCAGTACAGAAAAGCTTTAAGTGCAGTCAATGTACATTTATATAATGTGCCTCTTTGACCACAGGTTCCTTATTCACATCACAGGAGCACACAGAAAAAAACATTAACAAGGGAACCAAGACCACTGCAGAGAAACTGAAAGCAGAATCAGCACATTTATGTTTATGTTTATGTATAGGCTTTTAAAATGTTTACTGCAGAGACCATTTACACCCCTCGATACAATACAATAAGATGAGTGCTATTAAGGTTTTCTATGGATGGTTTCATGTAGATTTTATTGCCTATATTAGCATTTCTGCTAATTCTTCAGTTAGAATAAATTATTGTGCTGGAGGGGATTTTGTAACCCTGACACTCCACAAGGTCTAAATACTGTAAAATAACACTTTTTAAATATTTCAAGTAATAGGTTCAATTCAAACAATATGTTACTAAAGTAGAAGAACTACCAGACGAAGTACCGGCATTTAGTACCAGTTACCAAATGTGAACATTCTCAACAGGGAACAGGAAAGTAGAGTGTCATGTGAACGAAGCAGCGCAGTAGCTGTTTTTTTTACTTTCAGTTTTAACATGTAAATTTAACAAAATGTAAAAGCGCTTTTTCAAGTTTTCCTGTGAATCATATTGTGCATATTGTATACTAGGAGCACTAATAGACATCTGCTATCTGAAACACATAACTTGTAGACAATTCAAAGTCAGTATTTTAATCGCAACATGTTTGGTATGATTGTAAAAAGACTGCAGTGGCTAAATGAACATGGACACAGTTGGAGTTACTCACCCACCACCCATGAAAAGAACACACAGAGATGCAGCAGGTATGTGACGTGTTTCATGTCGAAGCCACGCTGTGATCAGACTGTTGCAGATCCTCAACAACTAGTGAGCAGTTTGCCAACGGTTCTCTCTTTTCAGCTTCAGTCAATGTAACACTGTGCGAGCCCAGGTTTATGCAACATTAGAAATAAATGTCCAACTTAATAACTGGTTTACAGTACGTTGAACAGTAAATTCTGTTTAACTGTTAATTATTTTCAAGAACAAGTTCTAAAACACCAGATCCTAAAAAGGTATACAACAAAATGAAAGTAGCAGCCACAGTAAACTACTGCATGTAATACAGTTTATACATGTTGGACAATTTCACTTCATGCCACTAAGGTAGCAGGACTGTGTGTTTGTAGATTATTAAGCATCAACACGGGGAACCAGACAAAGAAAATGAGCTGATCGAATTCAGCATTCAGAAATTTTATATAGGAAGTGCCAACTGTGAGAGAAATCTGACATTTGTTCTATTTTTCTGTGCGACATCTTTCCCACAACGTTTAGTGTGACTTACTTTCACCTCCACCTTTATGTTTACACCTCCCGGAGTCATGTTTATATTCTGCAGTATTTTCCGACTCTGCTCAGAAGCAAAAGATTGTTTACAACAATATCAATAAACCAATGATGAAATGATGAGGTCTTAATCATGAAAAAATAATCTGTGTCTTGTAAGAATGTTTGTTTTTCATATATACCGGTATGTATCTAATTATATATATATATGTTCAAACTGTACTATATACAAGAGGCACAAGATGGTGCTGTAATCAATGATATCAACAGGTATGTACCAAAATGCTGTTCAGTGGCAACTGGACTTCCATCATTAGAATTTTATTAACAGGCATGTTTCCATCGGTAATCTGTTTTAAAATTAAGTTTTTATTTTTTTTGCAGTGGAGGACCGGCTGGGGTTAGTGGACAGAGGAGAGAGAAAGGAACAGCAGGCAACAGAAATAATGATATTTCTATGTAGAAAAAAAAGCATCTAACAGGAGAAAATTACTCAAATGATTCAAAAGATTAATACAATTTATTCAAACTAATACTTAAATAATAATAATTCAACTTAATGAAAGAAACATTTATTCAAATTCAAAAAAACGTAAAAATAATTTGTCCTAAAACTTTTGTAGTAGCGTTACACACACTGTTATGCAACATTTCCAAGCCTAAAAGTGTGACAAAGTCCAGTGAATTGTACTTTGCATTATCTTTTTGTTCTGTAGAGGAAGACCCCATAGATTCCAAATGTTATCAGTGTATTTACATCTATGCACTTGGTACTTTAACCCCCTATACTGCAGCAAATGTTTGCAATGTTTAAATGGCATATTGCACAGTTTGGACCGAGGATGAACATGACACACTGAAGTCTGTTTGCTTTACTCGCTGCTGTCGTCACTCTAGTAATACTCTGAAAATGAGCATCGGAGTACGGCAAAGGTTCTGCTTCACCTTAAGTCTAAGGTTAGTTTGGTGGGCTGTTCTTTAATTCTTTGCTATTGAGTTTTCTTTTGCACCCAACTGCAGTTTATAGAAACTTGATGCACCCGCCCACAACTAATGACAACAGGACACATTCTGTTAAACGTATCCAAAATACCACCGGTTTGTCACTGATGCCACAGTTTCAGTAACTGTTGAATTCAACACACAATGTTGACTTTATCTGTGATATTTTCACAGGTCTCAGAGTATCTTCTTTGTATATAATAAAATAATATGTTTGTCTAATCAATAAATTTGTATTTCTTTATTTGTAATCTAAAATACTAGAACTCAGCTTTTGATAAGGAATTAAAACTAATTTGTGACAATGGTAATTTACTGCTGCACTTTCTATACTTATCCTGCAGTACAGCTGTGTATTCAAGAGATTTTATAAACTCAGTGTTGTCGGGGTAATTGCCCGACAACAGGTTTGCATCTTGTCCTATATGTGATTAGGTTTAGGCCTCCTTTAAGTCGGTCTATCTGGATGGCATGGCATTGATGGCAGCTTGCTTACTTTCTAGAGTAGCTGCAAAACATTTAAGCATTTGGTCGTGTCTCCAGGTATATCGTTTTTGAGAGAGGCTTTCTTTGTATCATGTGAGGATGTGCTGGTGTTGAGCAGGCGAGACCTAAAGGATAAATACACAGGGCACAAAAGAACATTATCACCTGCTGAGTAAGTTATTATTCATAGAAGCTGTTCAGTCAACGTCAGCCTATCAGTGTTTTTTTAACCCAGAAAGCATGTAAACACTCTTCCTCCAGGTGCTGGTTTCTCCTAGAGATTCCACTAGAAATCAAGATTCTGCCAGAATAATAACAACCCACTTCTCTGAGTTTTTGGACATTCTAAATTATCTATCACCTTTTTTATTCCCAGTTATTACATAGGTAATGCTGGGCATGCTCTATTTAATGTTACCATTAAAGCCAATGTGGACGTCTTCAGAGGTTTCAGTGAGCCTTCTAGTGATATTTTATTGATTGCAGCTCTGTTGTATTAGCTTGGTAATGTATCTCTACTTTTCTTTGCTTTTATCCAAAGTGACTTAAGAGGAGCTAGTTCTGAGTGACTACAAGTTTATTGTTGTAAAATTCTTAGCAGCTGGCAGCAACTCCTTAAAGGTTAGACACAATTAGATAAAGTGAACATTTAGCTGCTAAAGAGGCAGTTGTAGGAAGAGACCAAAAACAGAGTTTAAGATTAAAGAAACCTAGTGTGAATTAACCACCTGATTTGTCATCGTCGTTTTACATCCAGGTTGGGCAAAAGTGTAATAAAAGTGGCATGGTGTGTTTTAGAACTGCTGGCAAAGTATCGCCCTATAACCTTAAGTGCCAAAGTTGCTTAAGGATAACGCATCTTACTACGGATCAGAGGATTCGACTCCAGGCTGCCTCAACTACATTTACCTATCAATTGTAACCAACGCACGATCAGCCAAAACAAGACTAACCATGCCATCTGAAGAAAAAGCTGTCTTATCAATGACACAGAATGATCTAAATAAAGAAGAGGAGCTGTCAAAAGAAAGCTGGTAGTTGGTTGGTACAGAATATATCAGCCATGTAACGTATTTTGCTTCTAGATGTAACTTTTTAAGTATACTTTTGTTTAATATACTATAAAATATTATTATTTATAGTATTTATAGTATAGTAGGACATCCACATTTGAGCATATCAGCTTCTACAAAGTTGGACCAAAGCACTTACGCTTGGAGAATTGCATCATTGCACAAGGTGAAACAGCGTCATTAAAACCGGTGCTAACTGGTTTTACTTTTGCAGCTGGTAGTACTACTTTTGCTGCTTAAACTATTCATATATCTAACGTTTCTGCTCTATAACCTCCAACTCAGTTCTTTAACTTTTAATGTCTCTTTTCACAGATTCTTTTTGAGCTGTGGTGCATGTGCACACATCCACACACACACACACACACACACACACACACACACACACACACACACACAAAAGCACACACAAATTCCCCAGGCTAACCTTTGACCACGTGAGGGTGAGCCCCCATCTGTCAGCCAATAAAACAGAGGCCATCCAGGCCCTGCCCACGTCACAGTGCATGACAATGTCGAACCTTAAACTTGCATCATCTTAGTAATGTGGGTCAAGGTTCAACAGTAGTTGCTGCAAGACCACAGGAGGTTGCTACACCGGGAGGAAGAACAGGATTCCACAGAATTGTTTCTTGTCTTGTATCAAGGATCAGGATTGCAATGACTACAGCAATCCAGAGTGCAATTAATCTATTAGCATAGAGTACTTCATTGTATTTATTGTACTTCATCATTCATGTAGCACATACTCAATGTAATTTAAACTATCACCAGGGCTTTTCTGTTGTATGTGTGTATCAGAGAGAGAGATAATGGCAGAAGTCACGTTACATAGGTCTCTGGGATCTTTGGAACACATTAGATAAAGACATTGTTATGTGCTGCTGCTCATAAATCATTTACCAGTCTGTAACACACTGTTTTTCTGAGCTGCACGGAACAACAGGTTTATGCAAATAACCCAAGGGGACGAGCCTCCCTAAGGCCCTCCTCCTGCCCCATCTTTTACCCCCCGGCCCTCCTCGCATGGGACATCCCAGGGTATAAAAAGGATAATCCCTCAAGAAGATACAACTAACAAAGAAGGAGAAACTGTGCTCAGCTCTCCAGAAAACAGCCAACAGAGACACTTCAACCGATGAAACCCAACTAAGGGATCTCTGCTCCACGCAAACTTCAAAACAAAAGGTAACCTGATGCTCTGTTTGTGTAACGCAAGGTGGGATGTTAGATTTTTCATGCAGTAGGACAGTCTGATCTGTACTTTTCCTCGCTCACTGTTTTCTTTTTCTTCGTTGTCCACTGTCTGATGCTTGTCCACTCTCAGACTTTCTCTCGCCTGTTCCTTGTCCATTATTGGCGCTCCAGAATACTCCATCATGCCTCCTCAACTCCAGTCTCAAAAGGACAGCAGTCTCAGGATTCTGCAAGGTGACCTCGGTGTCCTCAGCCCAGCCGTCCGAGACTTTGTGGAGGCAAATGTGATTCTGTGCCAGCCAGACTCTCTCCACATCTGTGATGGCTCTGATGAGGAGAACCGTGCCATCTTGACCCAGCTGGAAGAGCAGGGGATGATCAAGAAGCTCAGCAAATATGAAAACTGGTAGGCTGGTTGATAGTTAGATTCATTTAAGTAGTAGGATATTTTGTATTAAATCCATTAAGAAAACTTCCTGGGAGTAAGGGGATGTTCTGAGAGGTAACCTGTTTGACTGTGATGACTCAGCACAATCAGTTCTGTCAAGAGAAGCCTTCACACAAACAACATAACTCCAGATATATAATTAACATATTGCTTGTTTATCTTACATATCATGTTCTTAAATGTGAAACGGCCATGTAGACACGAACTTGTACCTCTACTAAAAGTTGCCATAACATGTTCCTTCTCCCTTCCTGATCTTCCTTTTGGTAACTTTTTCTCCATCCTCCTCCTCCTCATCCTGCAGCTGGTTGGCCCGGACAGATCCCAGGGACGTGGCTCGTTTGGAAAGTAAGACGGTGATTGTGACCCGGGACCAGAGGGACACAGTGCCCACGCCGCTGGGGGGTGCAGTCAGCCAACTCGGTCGCTGGATGTCCCCAGAAGAATTTGACAAAGCCATGGCTCAGAGGTTCCCTAGCTGTATGAAAGGTATCATTGTAACACATCTTTGGTAAAAGTTTGCCAAACAGCATAATTCACATTTCAAACACTATTCATTTCACATGGAAGACATAAGTCACAAATCAGTTTGATACTGTATATGAAAAGCAAAGTCCACTGCTGTGATAACTAATATCCTACATGCATAAGAACTACTAATAACCTTCATTAGCTTTATTGTGCATTCAGAGTGAAAGCCACTTTAGAGTTAAAGTCATTTTTATATGATCACTGAGTCTCGTCGGTCTCTGTGTCCTCAGGTCGAACCATGTATGTTATACCCTTCAGCATGGGTCCAGTGGGCTCCCCCCTCTCTAAGTTTGGAGTGGAGCTGACTGACTCTCCCTACGTTGTAGCCAGTATGAGGGTGATGACCCGTATGGGAAAGGCTGTCCTGTCTGCTCTGGGAAATGGAGAGTTTGTCCGCTGTCTGCACTCCGTCGGCTGTCCTCTGCCAATCAAAAGTATGTTAGTATCAACTGAGTTTGCCTCCACTCCATCAGTAGAAGCACTGCAGGGTATAAATGCAAACGAAAAGGACTAATACTAGAACTGTACTGCTGTTGTTTTTTGTTACTACTGACATTTTTAGTGCTTAATTTAGTACTTTAGCAATGCTACCACTCTTGCCATGTCAAGGTAAATGCATAATGGTAACTAACACTGATTCTGCTAACCATCCAGCAACCAAGTTAAGGCATTTACTGATTTCCCTTTCAGAGCCCCTGGTGAACAACTGGCCTTGTAACCCTGAGCAGACATTAATTGCCCACATCCCAGACCGCAGGCAGATTGTCTCATTTGGTAGTGGTTATGGAGGAAACTCCCTGCTGGGAAAGAAGTGTTTTGCCTTGCGCATTGCCTCACGTATTGCCAAGGAGGAGGGCTGGCTGGCCGAGCACATGCTGGTAAGGGAAATGGCGTACAGTGGCCAATCATCTATTGACATCTATCTATGTTATTCTGTTATGTATAACTCATCATGTGTAGCTGCCAAGAAACCTTAAAGCCAATTTGCTTTTGCTCAGATCTTGGGAGTCACCAACCCTGCTGGGGAGAAGAAGTACATGGCAGCAGCCTTCCCCAGTGCCTGTGGGAAGACAAACCTGGCCATGCTCTGCCCCACACTTCCAGGTTGGAAGGTTGAGTGTGTGGGAGATGACATTGCCTGGATGAAGTTTGATGATGAAGGTGAGGAAATTGACACTTTCTCCATAATCATAATCAAACTGATAAACTAATACAAAGTCATAGTATACAGGTGTCATACAATAATTCCCTCTTTGTTCTCCATTTTTAGGCAATCTACGTGCCATCAATCCAGAGAATGGGTTTTTTGGTGTTGTACCAGGCACCTCAGTCAAAACCAACCCCAACGCCATGGCAACTATCTTCAAGAACACCATCTTCACTAATGTTGCAGAAACCAGTGATGGTGGTGTGTTCTGGGAAGGAATGGACCAGTTGCTGCCTGAGGGAGTCACCATCACATCCTGGAAGAACAAACTTTGGAGTTCAGAAGAAGGTAACACTGTGAAATGTGAGATCAGAACTGAAACAAATACTAGCTCCATCTTTAACAAAACAAAAAAAGCAGAGAAGTTGACAGACAAAAAATGTCTCTTTATAGAAAAAAAACAATAAGGATCAGTAAGAACATCAGTCGTGGTTCACTGACTCTTTCCCTTTTTGTCATCTCAGGGGAACCATGCGCTCACCCCAACTCTCGTTTCTGCACTCCGGCCAATCAGTGCCCTATCATTGACCCACTTTGGGAATCTCCTGAGGGAGTTCCAATTGAGGCCATCATCTTTGGAGGACGCAGGCCTGAAGGTGAGAAATACCTTAGTGGAAAACCTTGAAGCTAAAACAGAGTAGAATGTGGGAATAGGACTGTGTTCAATAACAAAATAAAGAGATAATACTAATCAAATGTATTATTGCTTCTTTCAGGAGTCCCCCTGGTGTATGAGGCTTTCAACTGGCAGCACGGAGTGTTTGTTGGAGCAGCCATGAGGTCAGAGGCCACTGCTGCAGCAGAACACAAGGGTTAGAATCTGATTTCTATACCGACAACAATCAGGGATTTTAAAGAGTTTCTTTAACCAGAAGATCAAAGGTTAGAAGAGGTATTGATGTATTTTTTTTCTCCAGGTAAAGTAATCATGCACGACCCATTTGCTATGCGCCCCTTTTTTGGCTACAACTTCGGACAGTACCTCTCTCACTGGCTGAGTATGGCTGACCACCCTGGTGCCAAGCTGCCCAAGATCTTCCACGTCAACTGGTTCCGCAAGAGCCCAAGTGCTGGTTTTCTGTGGCCTGGTTTTGGTGACAATATTCGTGTTCTGGATTGGATGTTCAGGCGAGTGAGCGGTCAGGCTGGTGCCATGCCCTCAACTGTGGGTTATCTGCCCTGCCAGGACTCCCTAAACCTCGAGGGCCTTCAGGGTAAAGTGAACCTAGATGAGCTGTTCTCCCTGGATGAGCAGTTCTGGCAGAGGGAGGTGGAGGAGGTGAGGGCGTACTTCACCACGCAGGTGAACAGTGACCTGCCCAATGAGGTGGCTCACCAGCTGGAGCTCCTGGAGAAAAGAGTGAAGCAGATTTAAAAGTTAGAGGGAAAGAAAAAACTAAGGGAATTCTAGAACTGTGTGAGAAGAGCATTGTCATCACAGTCACTGATGTTGAATTTCTAGAGCATGCAGAACTGTAGTAATGTCAGCATTTTGTAAATTCTTAAACTAAATGTGGGTAATTCTAGAACGAATTTCTGTACCCATAATGTTTTACTACCGTCCCTTTTGATTGTACAGAAATACTACAGTTTCTCAGAAATGAATCTTCTACAACCTCACCTCTCCTGTTAAAAAAAAACAATTTAGCTGAGAATATCGGGTGAATCAGTTAGAAGTGATGGTAGATTTTAAATGAACATTCCTCACTGTGCTCGTATTAAGTAAGCCAGTCAGATGGTACAAACACGGCAGACGTGGATAGAATTTAATTCATATGCTACTGTATCAGCACAGTGCTTTAAACCATTGTTCTAATATTTTGTCATTCATCTGAACTCTACTATTTAATAATAACTTATTATGAATGCACATTATACTCTTATTGCTATCTGGAATTGAAGGGCAAGATCAAAACTAGTCCAGGTTAGCTCCTGTGTTGTCCCCACAAAATGTGGGGGATCAAGGAAAATGTCTTCTGTTGCTGTCGTTATTGTTGCCTTAATTTATTTTTATACTATGTATTTGTGTTCAGTTTTGCTGTAACCTGGACTCCGACCAAAGGGGGACCACAAATAAAAGTCTTTAAACTTATTAGTGATGCTGTTTTTTTATATATATTTGGGTAGCACATAGGTGCAATCTTTTTCAATCCGCAACAGCAGAACGGCGCAATGCCAAAATGTCCTTTCCACTTATCACCTGCTGTAAAATTCAGTGCAAAGAAATCCGAAACCTGGCGCACATGGTAATTGTGAAAGTACAGTAATTAATATTTCAACAAAACGCACAGAAACATATCATCTGTTCCTGTTACACTTTTCTGGATAGAACATTTGTAGACTTTACAAGGTGGATTTAGCCTCTTGTGTGAACATTAAGTTAAACCATTTGACTAGAATGCAAACTTCACATTCCTACTGGGTTATAACCACTTTTCAACAACAGGTGCCACATAAAGTGGTGTTAGTGTTATAGGCTATTATGTCAGAAAATCATAAAGGTTCATATCATAAAAAACCCTATTACCAATTTCACCAAATGTTTGTCTTTTATACCAATGTCTCTTCACTTTGAGAGACTTTATAACTTGACAATGATGCATTCATGCACTTTCCACTCACCCCAATCAGTCAAGGCACGTGGCCGCCCACCTGCTGGAGGTTTCTAATGTTAAAGGGAGTTTATTGTAATTATGTAAGCTCTTAACCTTGTTGTGATTTACCACTATATAAATAAAGTCAGTAGAACTGAATGGAATGAACAGTTAAACTAAATGCATACATTATAACTACAGTAGCTGACAGGTTCATTAAAATAAAGTAATTCACACACATGGCAATTCAGTGACAGGTAAATGATAAATGATCAAAATGTTGATTCAATGTTAAATCCTATCCTTGTCCTTGTATCTCATCTGCTGCTCCTTGTGGTTTTTAGGATCTCTGATACCTGCTGTTCTTTTCTCTGTCATTCTCATCCTAACCGGTCGAGGCAGATGACCAGCCACCCTGAGCCTGGTTCTGCTGAAGGTTTCTTCCTTACCACTGTTACCTTAGAGCTGCTCAAATGGGACTGTTGGGTTTTCTACATTATTCTGTATATATTTGTAAAATGTGTAAGGTCTTAAATCTTAAAATGACATTTTATTTTATGACCTTGAAATGACTCCTGCTGTGATTTGGTGCTATATAAATAAAGCTGAATTTAACTTAACTAAAGACATAAAGTAGAGTGCATAAAAAACCTAAAATTCACACACTAACCCGAACTAATTTTATCTCACAGAGGCAAGTACATGTCACTCAGCAATTCACTGCACACATTACTGAAACTACCAAACACTCCATGAGTGTTGTTTTCTACTTTGGTTTGATTAATTTTTTAATAAACTCTCCTTTCTTGCAAACATTGAGTCAGTTTATGACAGTTAAACAGCGTGAATGTAAAATCCTACTATATACTGTGCTCAGCATCAAGGAGAACACCCCAACACATTTGTTCAAAAAAGTTTCCTTTCAGAATCAACATTTTCAATGGGATATTATACCACACATTCATCCCACAAATGTGCGCCAGTGATTGGAAGCATGATTTGTTAATTTGCTCACACAAAAATGTCAATTTCCCCCAAAAAATCTTTCATGCATGGCGTGATCTTTGTGAACTTAGCACCTCACTGTAACAAGTTCAGATTATGGACATGAGTTTTGCATTACATGCGTTCTGCACATAAGATAAGCTTGTTTTTAACAAAGTGGCTGCGGTGTATGAGTTCATACCCCCAAAATACAGTGTACGTGGACGTGTGTGTCACAAGCTGGACACTGTGACAGTGGCTGAATGAGGCCTCTTGTTTTTGTTCTGTAGTTCAGCTGCAGCTGTTGTGTAAGACGTGACGATAGTGCTACGAACTGAAGTTAATCATCACTCGCTTGTTTTGATGCTGTTCCCACCACGTTGTGGTGTGGTGTCAGTTTGAGCTTCAAGGATCCATAAACGGTATCACAGTTTGTGCTTGAATTCGTTGTGTTCATCCAAACACTGTGGCACAGTGTAACGACTTTGTTAATCTGTAGTGGACCTTTCATGTAGGTCATGTGGTCTAACTCAGGTTTGCTGTGCCAGAAATTATGAAAGAGTCAAGGGAAGTGAAGTCCAGCTCCTCTCTTCATCCTGTATATACACACACAGACAGCGTGGGGAAGAGTGTCTGTTAGTAATGTCCATCCAGTTAATGTCTCTAATGTGTGACTTCAACATATCATCATACATTACCACCAGGGTTGTTTGTCCGAGTGTGTCGCTACAGATTCTTCTAATGATTTACGCGTCTTCTGGCAATAATGTCTAATGCAAGCTTTTACTGCATGTCTCCAGCTGTTACGTGCACATACCTTATCTAACTTTCTTTTTAACTGTGCAGGTTATCAGCCGTAGACATTTCCAACTTGTTCTCCAGTCTTTAGTTCTTCAGGTTTTAATGCTTTAGTACTTGTTTATTACACACACAGAACATTTTTGAAATTCAAATGATGATTAATAAAACTATGACATAAAAATAGTTCTTGATAGAAGATATAAGGAGGTCACATGTCTGCTGGATGTGTGTTAATGCTGAGGATAAATCATCATGTTGGAGGGACATGCAGGAGATTTTTAATTATTACAGTTTTTATACAGTTTGATAGCTTTGAGTTTTTGAACAACCAATTGTGAGGTCATTTTGATAGAGTGGTCAGGTTCAGTACTGCAGGTCACATGTTTTTGTACAGTGCTATCAGTGTTTCTCAAAAAAGGTTTGTCCAGTAGCATTCATGTTCACAGATATTAATCAGTGTTTATATAAAAATAAACGGGAAAATGTCTGCAAGCACATTACTCATTTTTCCTGATGCCATCACAGGTTTTCTCAGTTTCCAACCAACTCATTTAGAATCTGTGCCATGTTAGCAGGGTGTGACCACCACATCTCCACGTAAAAACACTTTGAGAGTGAACATAAAGGAACAGCAATCCCGACCCTGCCCCTGGTTTGTCTGGTTATTTCTATCTGTTGTTTCTTAATTCTCTCTCTGATCTCCTGGTCACACACTCAAGTCCTGCTGAAACCATTCCTGGTAGAAGGCTCTGCTTTGTTCTCCTCTCAGTGATATGACACACTCGTCTCTCTCCTCTCAGCATGATAAGAGTCAAAATTTCTACACAGAGAAAGTTGCTTTTTTCACGCTGAACATGAATCAGCAGAGGGAGACGGACATTCTTATGGTGCACAAACACCTAATGCTGACTGTGGGGTGTTTATCAGAACTACTGATAAAAATATCACAGCTGTTTTTAGTGGAAAGGTGTTAGTGTGCTGTAAGAAACTCTTATTGCTTTGTTTGCAGAAAATATTGTACTGGATGTTTGTTACTTTTTCTCTCCTCCTCCCTTCCTACCTCGTCCTTCCTCACTTCCTTTCTTTTCCCTTGCTTCCTTCATCTGGGGTTTGGTTAACTGACTTACTCGCTTATTCACTTTCATGGATGTCTTTCTGTCCATGATGCTTTGTCCAGTGGGTCAGTGGCACGTTTCTCTTCCCTGTGCTCACAAGGAGGGAGTCTGTTCAACTCATGTCCTTTTCTCCTGCATGATTTTATTTCGCATAAAGCTTCATCAAAAGATATCTGTCACACAGGTCACTTCTGTGTTTGCATTTTCTTTGGGACTGATAAGCAAACCGTAATGTGTCTTGGCATGTTCCAGGCTGAACAGGACGTTTTGACAAATGCCCAGCACACTCCTTTCTGTCAGCTCACACACACCTTTTCACTCCCACATGATCTGAACTCCCTCCTCTTCACTCATGACTGCTCAGGTGAACATGACACCGTTATCAAGTTACAGATGAGGGATGGTGATCTCTGGCTCATTACCAAGAGGTTCACAGAGCTGGTCTCTGAAGACAAAACTGTCTGTATCCTATTTTGATCAGAACCTTTGGGCTTCTGTGAGGAAATCTCTGGATGCTCTGGTAAAGAAAAATGGTTCAAGATGAATCAACCAGGGGAAAAACAGCCTGTCAAAGAGCAGTCCTTACCTGCACCTCTTCCTGAGCATCTTGATCAGTTTTCTGTGTACTGTAAGTTGTGTGGAAAAGTCTCAGAGTCACCTACGACTCCAGTCTCAGCTGATCATTCATCTTACAGAGCTGCCCGGCCAAAAGCGCGTGTGTCATGTTTGACATGTTAACGTTAAGATGTGCAAATTAGCACTAAACACAAACTACAGCTACGTGTGTCTGTAGCAGTCTATGTGACCATCCATCCAGTAGTCGATGTATTTTTTTAGAATATTTCTATGCTCATATAGATCAGAGAACAAAGTTACACAAAAAAGGCAAAACTTTGGGAAGCTACTGGAATACTGGATCGATACTGGAACCAACCAGAGAGATAATGAGAAGCAGCTTGGAGGGAAATTGTGCAATGCAAAGCAAAATGGGCAGTAGCGTCAAGGGTGAGAGCTTATCGTGTTCTTGTGTAGAGAGTTACACAGCTGCAGGAGGTGACATCACAGAGGGTCCAGTTGGACTCTCGCCCACTATTGAACCTCAGAGGTGATACCTACGGGTCTTTGAACGGGGACTGCTGACAGGGAATTTCAGGAGATAGAGTGAATATCCCACTACTGCACATAGATATATTATATCATTTTAATAATATCTGTCTCTGCACACAATAAGTTATAATTAATTGTGGTTATAGCAGTTAGGTTTTTATTTACTTTTATTTCTGCTTAAAGTACCTTTAGCCTTTTTTATTTATAAAATAAAATAAATAAAAAAGATTTATAAAATAAATTTTTAAAAATTTATAAAATAAATAAAAAAGAAATGAAATGAAACAATTAGCTTCATGCTGTCAAGAAGACCTAAT
This sequence comes from Microctenopoma stevenorrisi, assembly GCA_032270685.1. Classification (NCBI taxonomy): domain Eukaryota; kingdom Metazoa; phylum Chordata; class Actinopteri; order Anabantiformes; family Anabantidae; genus Microctenopoma; species Microctenopoma stevenorrisi. The sequence goes on from JAUMTR010000022.1 coordinate 20,299,484, forward strand.
TTGAAGTACTATTAAAAATAATCAAATCAAATGTTTCCTGAATGCTTTTTGGAATCTGTTTCAAGAATCAGCATCCACTTTCTCACTCACCATCCCATTTCCACTTTACAGCACATCACTATCTAACCCAGCCTTTTTATTTCTACTGCCAAGTAAGCTGTAAAACAAGCTGAGTAGTGTTTGCTGAGCCGGCTGACTGCCAACTGTGTGGCAAGACAGAGAGACAGTTCCCTAGTAGAGAGACAGACGCATAGCATAACCCCGCCTGGGACCTTCCTCTGAGGGAGGGCTGACGTGGCCTGGCACAAAGATAAGAGTGTAATGCAGTTTCAGATTGTTGAGTCAATGGAATCTAATCAATAACTGACTGAGATCCAGTTTCCAGCTGGTTACAACCAGCAGCTCACCTGATCTTACTTGATCTGAGGCCAAATCAAACCTTGGGTTTGTTTTATAGGTCAAATCGAAGCTGGTGTGAATCATTATGTCAAGTATCCAGTCATGCTAAATCTTTCTAGACGTTTTTTTTATTGCACTTTGATGCAGTTCACTACTAACCCGAACTTGAATTGAAAATGTAATTGCCCACACACCTGGATAGAACTGTTGTAATGTATTAGTAGAACCATGTTTTCTCCTGTGTATTTAACTTCCCTGTGCTGCCTCACTTTAAAACAGACATAGCTAATGTGCGCCACCTGCTGGGTGACTACAGCTTACCTCACATTTCTGACCTGAACGCTACAGATAAAACACACGTCTCAGCTCGCTCTACCTCCAAGCTAGCAAATTGTTTCTTCTTACACGATTACAATAAAAAACACACTAAATAAATAAATGACTAAAAGGAGACAGAGGCATATTTATAAAACTTTTTTATTCCTTTTTTAAATTGAAGGTTAACTGAAATGTGTCTGATTCATACCATGTTCTGTGACAACAACGATAAACCATTGTCTTCTGTTTGGGACAAACAGAGAGGAGAATAACAACGTAACAAACCCAGCAATACGTAGACCATTCCAATATAAATTAAAATAAACAGTTTTAATACACAAAGAAGCAAATATTATCGTTGAGAATAAGTAGGCCTCTATATACGTGTGTGAGTGTGAGCCATGCTGTCAAAGTTGACTGGATTTAAAGGTTTAGCACCAGACTCATCTTTGTTTTCCATCATACTTCAGCGGAGGAGTAATGAGTCTGGTGCGTTTTTTAAATTCAGGGGATCTGTTTATTTTTCTTCAGGAACAGATCAGGGTTCCGACATCTTCTTTGGGACAGGTGTTTATGTCATACTTTTCTCAAACATCTGGACCAGATGCATGTAGGAATCCTGACCAGAACAAAATGACATATTGTACAAGTCCCACATTTGATATGTTAGCAGGATAAAACTCAACAACTGGAGGAAGACTTCTACAATAGTCACTGCGGTGGGGAGCGTCGGAGCGCTGCTGCCGTGTCCCATAACATAGTGAGGCTTGTTTAAATATGCACACATACTGCAACCAGAAGAGGGAATTTCTTCAACATTGTCAAGAGGAAAGGCGCCACACAGCGCTGATTCAAAGAGCAGAGTGAGCAGAAAACAACGCAAGAAAATGAAAACACAAGAGGGGCAACAGTTTGATTTCTAATTATATTCCTTGAGTCTGTTAACAGTGAGTGTAAATGTTTTTTCTAGTACTATGTAATATGGTGTACTTCAAATACTCATGCATAACTACAGTAAAGAAACTGGAAAAAGGGGCTACGAAGCAAAATGTTCCTCAAAGTAAATGAAACACAGAAAAGCCTGGGTCAGGTGTAAGTCATCTTTTTTAGTCTACTTTAGAATGATTACTTCTTTGGAAATGTATTTAAGTATGTGCACATTTTTAAGGATCATGACGGCACCGGTCCTCATATACTGTTTCTCATGCTGTGTTCCATTAATTATAGGAAGTAAAATACATCCCAGCTGGTAGGTTATTGATTCGTTATTTGTATACTTTAACTCAAGCATGATATTCAAACACAGACTGTACTTAAGACAGTGAATTGTGATGTTTTCAACATCTGTGGAACACAGCATAAATGGAAGGCCATGTTATTCAGGAAAATAGCAAATTCCATTAAAAGTTGAAAATCAAATACTAATAATAATTGTGAGATACAAATTCAAGATTATAATAGTCTAATTTTTGTAGGGAAGTTTGTTTTTCTGTCTTGTTTTGACATGGATGGCCTTCCATATACCACCAACAGGAACAGGTAATTGAGGAGGGCGGGGCGGGCGGGGCTCTCTGCTGAGCCCAGAAACCCGAAGGCACACATATGGACGATGACCAGGCATGACAATGTGATGATTAGGGCTGTAACCAGGGTAACCAAGACTTGATATATATGCAGTAAATATATAAGTGCATGAATAAAATGTGCTCACTTGTGTGTTCTTGATCGAGAGGATTTACGGTAGGACTGAATGCCAAGCACTAGCACAAGTAAGTGAACTAAGAAGTGCTGACAAATTTGTGAATTTAAACTGCTCGGGGTGATGTATGTATGCAAACAAGCATCACTGGTATCCCGTGACAAATCACACCATCTGATTTTCAAGCAGTTGCACACTAGCATGCACACATTAAAGTAGAAAGGGCACTTAAAAGCCTCCTCCCACAGTGAGCCACAGCTTTTATGTGTTTCAGTTTGGAAGAGATAAGTACATTGTGTGATCGATTGTTGAAGAAAATTGACCTTTTTTGTTCTCAAGTGAATAAACAACAATAACAACAACAACAACAATAAAAACCATTTATCACACTACGTTAAAATATAACTAATATTATCAAAAAGGCAAATAGTAGGTGTATAGCAACACTCTCTGCGGCATCGCTTTCATCATTCTCAATCTCATCATCATCCAATCATCATCATCGCCTGAGACAGCAACGAGGCGCGGCCTGGGGTTGATTGACAGCCCAAACTAGCCGCTCACATTTTGTCCGTCTCAGTGTAGGCAGGCACACTTGTAACAACATAGCAAAAATCAAAAACAACAAACGTTTCTAACGAGATCAGACAGCTGACCAATGGCAATGGTGATGTGAAAGGAGCTCTGTCATTGGATAGCAAGCATCTCTAGGGAACAGGAAGAGCTTTGTCAGGATAGGAAGACAGGAGGAGGCGGGGGTCTGCTTAAATGTATGTGTGTGTGTGTGTGTGTGTGTGTGTGTGTGTGTGTGTGCGTGTGTGTGTGTGTGTGTGTGTGTAAGGCCTGGCT
>JAUMTR010000022.1:20302878-20353308 GCA_032270685.1 Microctenopoma stevenorrisi
ACAGAGCGTTATCTTCCAGTGGAGAACAACACGTTTGCCTGGTTCAGCGTGTGCGTGCGCGCGCGCGCGCGCGCGCGTGTGTGTGTGTGTGTGTGTGTGTAAGGCCTGGCTCTTGGTGAGATTTTTAGTCTGGTGTGTGTTTCGTTTTTGTCTAGACTGCTGGAGGTCTTTCCAGGCCAAATCATTGTACATTAACTGCACACTCGCCACTGCTCTGGGAAAAGACGTTTCTCACAGACTTTACAAGAACTGAGCTTTGTAAGCTAATGTGCTAACCCACTAACAATGGCTTTACACTGGCTTAAAGCAGAGAGACGTGAAACCACTTTAAACTTTGGAATGAGGTCACGAGGCAAACTTTGTTCAAGTCCATACTCATAGATTTTTTACGTTCAGTGCAAATGGTAAAGGGAAAATTTGGCATTGTTGAAAATACGTTTAGGCACCGTAGACCTATACAAGTCAATTAACACTGGTGAGCATCTGTCTGCGTGTGAACATACCATTATTTCTGTGTAGGTAATGTGGAGTTAGCAGCACATGTAAAATGATTTCCGTTATGTGATTAATTGTATGATTTTTGTTTCCACTAAGCTGTTTAAGGAGCTTTTGCTCCTGTCTTCCTGTTTATTTATTTTTGTCAGCCAGCGCAAGTTTCCTTGAGATCAGAAATCAATCTCTAGTTTTTTTCTATTTTATCATATCATTGTTGGATTATTTTGCTTATTTATATTACTATCATTTTGTTTTACTGTGAAGCTCTGATCCAACCCCGTCCAGCCTTCTCATACCCGCTGCAAACCCTCAAGGACAGGGAACCCAAACATTTAAAAATGGCTTAGTCAAAACACGAGTGGGAAAGGAAAGGAAAAGAATGGAAGGGAAAGGAAAAGGGCCAGGCTAATAATACAGTATATAATAACAGTAAGGTTATTAATCAAAGGTGATTCATCCTTTAATTAATCTAACCACATCTCTAGCTGCTTTGGGTCAATAGAATAATTTCTTCTTATTATCATTATTTTCTCTTCAAGTGCTCATCAGTAAGTACAAAATGCCGACATGGCAGATACAAAGGAGAAAGGAGGACATTTCTCTTCTGTTATGAGGGTCTACTTGTCCTAAGTAATAATCCAGGATTTCAGAAATGATGTGCTCACTTGCTAACAAAGGGATAAGAAATTCACTGGATTAGATTCGAGAATGTCTCCTCCTGGCCTTTAACGCTCAGGCTGCAAAGACTCTGCTTTGGTTGTTTTGGCTGCAGTTTGGTTCGATCCCTGTGGAGGGCGCTGTTGCATAAAGACTGGACACTAGGGGACGCTGGCTTCACTGGGGGCCTGTCTGTGATAGCTTTCCACACTCTTAAACAGATGACACGAGACAAGTTGCAGTTAACACTCGTGTCACTTTTCAACACTTCGCTGTGTCAGGCCTAAAACAACCCGTCTCATGCTGCTTCCAACACAAAGACTTGTGTTCCAAACTGAAACGTCACGGCATGAGAAAAAAGAAACCTTTAGAATGATAAACCAATATTCCCAGATAATTAGGCTGATTGTTTTTTGCCAGGAGGATGTTTGGAGCACAACTCTTTGCATCTTTTAAAAGTGTGAATTTAAAGGTTGTAGTAATTTCCTGTGATTTGAATGTTAACATTTAGCGACAATGAGCTGAGGCTGGCGCTGGCTGACAGACGGATTGTTGTCTCTTTCCTGGTGCAGTAAAGTGCTCAGAGATGCCTGTGAGAGGAGACGAAAAGAACGTATCGGAGCCTCTGGTTACATATGTTCACAGCAGTGCACAGTCATGAGAGCACACATTCAGGGTCTGTGGGGTGACCTGGCGTCCTCGTTGAGTACTGTGCTACAAAGAGGATGTTAGGTATCACTAGATCTGCATCATCCTCTCTCTCTCCGTCTCTGCTCACCCAAAGAACGAAAACACTGATATTCAAAGGATGCAACACACGGACACACACACACACACACACACATACACACACACACGCACACATACACACACACGCACACACACTACTCTGCTTTTCACTGGTCTACTGTTACATTACACGTTGTCTTGATTAGTTCAAACATTTCGATATGACAAAGTCTGATTAACGTAAGCAAATTTGCTTGGATTGCTTGGTCGAGGTAGTGACAGCCTGCTTTTGGATTGGCTAACAGTTCGGCCAATCGGTTGAGAGACAAAGAGGAAGAGCGACAAGCAGAGCTTCTGATTGGGCCCACAGGTGGAACTCTGACTTGTGGTTCTGCAGGACTCAGTACATTTGCATAAAAAAAGGGATTTCTTTTCTTCAATCAGTGGTACAGTAATAGTTGGTCCGAGGCTGTTGGACCAACGTCAGCATAACCCCCACGATGTGTTCTCATGATAGCAACTGCTGTGCGCTGATCTGTTCTGACCTTCTGGTTCGTCTAATGGTTTGCGACTCTCTTATTATGTTCATACCACAATGGACAGAGCTCCTTCACAGTAAACGTCTCTCTCACACGTTCCATCTGCGCATATTAAAAAATAGTGCAATTCTGTTCAGCATTTATATAAATAACTCTGAATTCATGCTTTAAGTTCGCTCTTGGTTTGCATACATGTGTATATATACTCCTTATGTAATGTATATACATGCCAACATGTATGTAGCAAAATGTTCAACATGAAACGTTGGCACCCCAACATATTACTGATGGTTGTTTCTTTTTCCATAACTAGACAACATATAAAAACAAACAGAAAAACATTTTTACTCATAGGAATCCATCAAGTTTAGAAAAATACCCCTACTTTCTCTATTGTCTCTCTTATCAATCATATTGCATTTTTTTCTGTGTTGAACAGTCTTAAACTTTGTGCAAACCTTCTTCAGAAACCATAAAATAAAATAATAAAGAAATCAGCCGCAACTCCTGCCCCCTGTTGGCTGATGTAAGGCAGAACATGTAGCTTGAGGACCTTTAGCACTGTGATATCACTGGTAACCTAAGATGCACTAACTACACCTAAACTCAGGAAAGACTCTAGTGTGCTAACCTGTCCCAGCAGTACAGCTAGCGCCTGGTGCAGTCCTGAACAGAACTACATGGAGTCAAAGCAGCAAAGGGGGATTATCACTATATAACCAACAAAGAAAATCCTAGAACCTGGAAGAACCAAGAAGATTGCAACATTTCGCCATTTGCTTGGAAGGAAATTTTCTTGTAAGTGCGAAATACACAAACAAACAAAACAGACGATAGAAACAAGCAGAACAAGAAAATATTTATAATGAACCAAGACTACTTTGAGGAGGAATGAGGTTGTTAAGAGAAGAAAGAGACGTCTGTGTCCAACTTTTTTCCTTTTTCCCCTCTGACAACATCATCGGTTCATCTGAAGTGCTCCTCATACTGGAGTTAGGAACCTGTGCAACAGAAACTACCAGGTGTTCTCCAGCAACTGTGCTCTGCAGGTGTTGTTAGCTAACAAGAAACCAGCATGTGCTGCTGCTGCTGCCTCCCGGTCCTAGCCCTATCCGGGAAGTGGACTAACATGAACCAGCCATTCAGAGGTGATTTTACCATTGACCAGGTTGTTGTCCTGGGTACTGACTGTTTCCCAAGCAGCAGGCAGACATATTCCTGGTTTTCCTGCAGGCTAGGAAAGAAGTAGTATCATCACACCTGCTGGGGCTTTTGGGATTTCTCCTTCGTATTCCTTGCATTCCTGTTGTCCACATTTCCTTGCTGCTGAAGTGTAGGTCGGAGCAGGCCGTGAATGAGTGAGGACGGGGGCAGTTGTGAGGATGATACAGTCCGATGGGTATGGCTGGGATTCAGGGACGTGGGGTGATAGTAATGCCCGATCACCTCGCAATAAGCTGGGGGAGCTCCTTCTACTCGAGAGCCCTGCTTCTGCTGCCGAGACAGGGCTTCCTGGGCTTCTAGCACGCTGATGCCTGAATGGACGCTTGGAGGCGGGGCCTGCAGGCTGGGAGAAATACTTTGCATTAACCGTTTAGAATTCTACACATGAAATGCACAACAACACAAGCTCTCTGGACAAATGCCCCTGCATCGTTACCTGGTCTGCAGACAGTGGTTAGATGGATCAAGTGGGTGGGAGTCAAACACTGTTCGGTTGGGTGGTGCTCTGACCGACTCACGGTTCAGTTCCATCTGTTGCTCCGGATCTCTGAGCTGTAAGGTGCAGGGGCCCTGGTACGGCGGGGGCTCCTCCCCGTCTGACAGGGAGATGGTGGGGGGGAGGTCAATGATGCTCTGGGGCAGGTAGGGATACGTTGGCTGGAAGCGACTTGGGGCGTATGTGTGCTGGAAGCGCTGGGACTGGATAGAAGGCTGGGACTGGGATTGGGCATGAGGCTCCCGCTGAAGATAGGATGAGTGGATCCCTCTGTCCGGGGGGCGGGGGTTATACACCTGGTGCTGAGCGAGGAACAACATCAGATTGCTGCTGTATTACATTGCAGAGCTGCTGGTTCTTGCTCTAGTTAGCTCACGGTATGTTGAGAAAACAAAGCAGAACTCACCTCGTTCAGACCACTGTTAGCTCCAGTGCTCTCAGATGACCACAGAGCCCCCTCCTGAAAGAGAGCGAGCGATTATTACACATTGATCATTTGCCCACTAGAGGGCTGCACAGCTGCACTGCAAACACTCATTGCCAAAGTTCCTATTTAAATATCCCACTAACTTCCCTGCAGTATTGTCGTGCCTCAGTGAAACGCGTCTTTGTGAGACAGTATTTCTACACCTGGAAAATGATTTTTATATTTCACGTGTGTGTTTGCTTAAGTCCTGAGAATAGTTTACACAGTTGTCTTATTATTGCTGTGAACCATATGACGTTATTCTTGTTCCATCACATTGACGTCACGCCTCGTATAAATCTCCACGAGGCCACACAAAACACCTGGACAGTACTGTGAGTAATGAACGTGACCTGTCCGAATGCACCGCAGAGATAATTGAAATCAGGTGTGTTCGGGCGCCTGGCGTTAAAAGATAACATAATCAGTTAATCGTGTCTTTAAAACGTCTGGGGAAAGCAGCTTTTCACCTTTTCTTTTCTGCGTTTTCTCATTTTGATGACTATCCTTCTCTTTCTCTCTGTGCCTGACTGTATGTGTGTCACTGTGTCTGTCTTCTCATCCAAATTAACTAAGACACCATGAGTCCCTTGAGCTTCTCAGGAGCTGTGTGTGTGTGTGTGCGTGCTCATTTTTTACTCATATCTTGGAGACGCACACACACACACACTCAGTTATTCAGGAGCAGGTGATTCAGGAAGCACAAGTGAAGTCATATGTTTGAAGAAGCCTCAGGTGTAAGTCAGCGTGTGCACTTCTTGAAATAGCGGCTGCGGCCCGTAATGAAGAGATGAGTCAGTGTGTTAGCGTGAGCCTGCAGCAGCATTTAATCACTCAACGTTCTTCATCCTCTGTCATTACGAGCTGTCCTAACTGTGACCAAACTGCTGACACAACCGCATATTAAAAATAAAGCCAAATATTCATTTCATTTTGTTTCATTTTGGCTCCAACTGCCCTTCCCCTGAAACCAGGTCCCTGCCTCTGTGTGTCTGTTGTTATCTTCAGCTATAGTGCAGAAATAGTGTTTTTATTCAACGTGTAAAGTTGCACAGGAACTTAAATATTGATGTTGCGGTACAAATTAGCAACAGAGGATGCTGAACTAACTTGCAGTGTTGTGAAATGAGCCTTTGATTGCTCTTAAAGTGCCGACTCACAGGTTGCATTTCAGATGCTTTTTTTATTTCTTCATTTGAGGCTATTGACTCAATTCGTGCTGCTGTTTATGTTTATTGTCCGTCATTTACTCCGTATGTTTAAGCATCTTGCCTTATTTTCCTGTGACTCATAAGTATCTGCTGTCTGAGCCGGTTGCATACAGTGAGAATGTGATCAAATCTTCTGCAGCAGTTCGTATTATGTTCGCCTGAACGTTTCCAACACAGTTAAACCACATCTGGCCACGTTTACGTGCAGTAATCAGATTACTGTTCAAAGGAAAATGAACATGCAAACTGTTTTCTGTGAGACTACAGACACGCATCATCATATTTAAAAATCCACATGGAAACACAGTAACTGTCTGACAGACTGATAGACACCAGGAAAAAGTTGTATGACCCACAGCCCCCTAAAACTCTACTGTTTGCATAATACAGTAAATGGAAAACAAGTTAGAAAGTGGGGTTATTTGCATGAAATGAAGGAAAGCTTAGATCTGGTCATGCAACAGTGAAGCAGATACAAGTGTCAGGTGTAAACACGGCGCCTGACTTACGTTGGCCAGCGGCAGGTGTCTCCTGCGCGCAGGGGCGTGTCGGGAGAGGAGGGAGCGGGCAGATAGGCGGTAGTGGTTCAGCAGGCAGGTGATGACCACCACCATCACCATCATCACCACCACGATCACCAGGATCTGGACGAATTCCAGCTGGGCTGCGAGCACACAGAAACAGAGGCTGAGATCAGTTTACAAGCCAGGATTTGGTTGGAAGATTAATCATAGTAGAAAAAGTCCCCGAGTTATAGTGACGTCCAATATTAAGTAAATAAATAGAACTTATTCCTCATTAATAGTAAGAAGTAAAACGCAACAAAAAAGCAGCATGTAAAGACAAAAGATTTGGTTTGAGTTCATGTATCAGGGTTTTATTGCACCTCTTGAAGGACTTTTAAAGGTAGAGCACTGAAAAAATAAGCTATTGAAAATCAATCAATCGTTGAACCGATAAAGTTGTAGGTTTTTGCGACAACAGTCCAAATGAAAAGCTAGTTTGCATATTAGAGAGAACCAGACAATGATGATAATAAGTGACTGATTATCTGACACAGAACCCAGACTGTATGTGTAGTCCTAATGTGGAGGTCAGGGTGTCTGACACACACACGCACACACACACACACACACACACACACACACACACACACACACACACACACACACACACACACAGAGCAAGAGAGCCAGACTAGACAGACAGGGCTAGCTTTGTTCAGAGAGTCTGTGCTAACCTCCTCCCCCTCCTCCACACACACACACACACACACACACAAACAAATGCAGCATTTTTCTCACACTTCTTTCCACAGGGAACAAGCAGAGGTCAGGGCCAAGCTAGACTGAAGAACATAAAGTGGTCTCTTGACCTGCAGACAACACGTAGACACACTGCTTTCCAGACAGTTCCCACAATCTTCTGACCACTCAGCCATTACACAGTATTAAGAAACAGAGACACCGTCCCATCGCTCCAAACATTCACTTCAACTGCATTTAACCCTAAATCATATTAAACTAAACTTGTGAGTCTGAGTATCCCCCTGTAACCCCCCCACAGGCCTGGCTGCACAAAGGTCATTTCAACCCGACGTGTTTTCATCCTGGTCCAAGAAATGGTAACCTCACGAGAACTTTAACTAGACCCGGTTTCTCCCAGTCCACCACTGATTGGTGCTGGTACAGAAAACAAAACAATCACCTTCGTTGTGGATGTGTGAGCACATTTAAAGCATCAAAAGACGTCAAGGCAGCTTTTCTCATAAAGCTTTCTCAAACTGCCACTAAAAACAAGACACTGTGGTACATCTTCTGTCGGCTACAGCGGCTCAGCTGCAGTACTGATACTTAGTGCACAAAACAAATCCACAAACAGAAGACAATCAGAGCCAAAATGTGCCATCTGATCCAAGGCGGATTTCCTCTCCGCGCACAGACTCACCACACAATCGCGTCTGAACACAGTTGTCATGGTTGTGGCTCCCTGATGACGGCTGCATGGTCTCCTCACCCAACAAAGGTGTCTGCTCAGCAGATGCTTGTATTCCAGAGATTATAACCTGGAGGTGTTTCCAGAGATTAAGATGTTTCAATGTCAGCAAAAACAACAAAAAAAAGATAAAAGAAATAAAAAGAAAAGTTCCTGCAGCAGTGAGACACTACATGTCCTGCAGATGCTCCGGCTCTGTGTGTGTGTGTCCTCGGTGGTGCAGTCACTCACTCTGAGCCTGATTCAAGCTTTGTCTGCAACTTCATTTTTTTCTCACGCACATTCCCACATGGTCCAAACGCAGGAAAACAGCTGACCAGACCCCCCCACTTTTGGCCACCACCGCAGCCCAATAGCAGTCAACAAAAGGGGGACAATGGGAAGGAGGATGGCAGGGAGAGAAAAAAGAGGGGGAGTGGTGGGAGAGTCTGGGAGAGACAGATGGGTCAAAAGGAGGGAGAGAATAATGATGAGGGAGAGAGCGAGCGAGCGAGTGAGAGCGAGAGAGAGAGAGAGGGGAGACGATGGTCTCGGGGAGCAGTACTCATCAGGACGTGAAAATCAGGGAACAAAAAGTAGCAAAGCTCACGAGTCGGTCACACAGACGCTGTTCTCCGCGAGGAAGCCAGCAAATCATTTTCAAACAGCATGTCAAACCCAACCAGCAGGAACCATCAGACGGTCTGGTTAACGGCCTGAAAAAGACACGGGCTAATCAGGAACTGCTGCCGATTTAAGGTTTCCTAAAATGACCTCTGAAGGCAACCACGGTGGAAATGCAGCATGTTAATAGAAGTGGAAAGATGGCTGTCATAAACAGGAGAGGGGCACATCGGCCTCCACAGAGATGCACATATAACATGATGGTAATAAAGCGGAGCAGCAGAGACACCTGGCTGTCGTTCAGCAGAGATGTGTGTGAGAGAACGGGCAGATTTACAACACGTGCTGAGGATATGTTAGAACCAGTGTGTGGGCTTCACACGCTGCAGCATTACTCCATGTTCACAAGCTACTTCACACGTGTGGCTGGAACTAAAGTGATGACAGCACTCAACACAAAGTCCGATTAGTGAGGTCAGAGTCACACGGTCGCCACTGCTACTTCTTTCCCTTCCACTTTCCGTTTGCTTAACAATGCTCCAACGACATCTTCGGTGTGGAAATGGAACAGGAAGATGGGAAAGGGGGAAGTGAAAGGACAGGAGAGGATGAAACGAGGGAGGAACACTCGCCCTTCAGCTTATCAAAGAGACTGGTTGTTGTTGGAGAAGGCAAATAGGAGCAGAGACTTTAACACAGTGAGATGCCAGCCTCACCATCTGTGTGAAGCCACCCAGACCTTCCCTACGTGTGTGTGTGTGTGTGTGTGTGTGTGTGTGTGTGTGTGTGTGTGTGTGTGTGTGTGTGTGTGTGTGTGTGTGTGTGGGGGCTCCCTGCCTGCTGACAGCTTATCTGTCTCTCTGTTCTGTCAGCTGCTGCTGAACTCCGTCTCTCAGCCAAGTCACCCCCGCAAGTCTCCTCTCCTCACTTCCTTTCCTTCCTGTCCTACTCTTGCCTTGCTAACTTTTCAGAGCACTTGAAGTGTTGCTGAGTGATGCTGGACTGAGCAGTTTCCATTTTAGCCGCTCTGTGTGTCGCGTGTGCTAATCGTTCTTCTCCTCGTCCTAAAGTGAGTCTTTATGGTTGCGTTGGCTTCAGAGTGTTCTTGTTTCTTTGTAGTTGGTAAATAGATGTGATGTATAAATGTTTTTTCACTGCGGGCATTTTTGGCATGTTAAGACAGGAACAGCACAGATGGAACAAACAGCATCACTGATGTTTCAGTTCCAATAACTGCAATCACAGATGCTATTAATAATACCTGTTAGACTGTCCGCTGAAATGTCTGCTGTGAAAAATGTCCTTTCGACTTCCATTAGCTTTCCCACCGAAACACGGTATTAATATAAGTTTGAACATGACATCTCTGCCTGTGACGGCTTTGTCTGCAGCACTGAGGAAATGTTATCGTGTCACGCCCAAGTTGTGACTTTGAAAACGAGGAGGTCAGCCGGTCGTCTGCAGATCTCCTTCCTCTTTCTTGTCCTCTCCTATGCTTTTTTTTTCTCTCACTTCCTCCTGTGTCTACGGTCTCCTTTACCTCAGTCCTTCCATTTTGAAGCAGTAAATTGTTCATGGACGTTAAGTTTCCACCCAGATGTCCTGTACGTGAACATCAAAATTACATAATAACACAAATACGTTTTACAGTATATATAAAAAAAAGCCCAAATACAAATTCACATTCTCTTCCTTCTCTCTCTAAAGCTCTTTTTAGGCGTGACCAAATGATTTATAGAACAAATGTGTTGTGCATCATCGCTGGTGAAAAACGTCCTTTAGGCCAAATCATGCTCCAGCGACGATGCACAATAACAATAAAGTTCTGAGGTAAACAGAAAACGGGTTTCCTGCATCGTTCTGTTACGTTAAAGCTTTTACCTTACCAGAAAGCTTCACACTTCACACATCATATGAGCAAAATGCTTGTGCCTCATAGTTTTCCTTATTATAAACAGGTCAGTAGGAAAATGTGTAAATAGGCAGAGTTAGCAAAAAAATCCTTTGCTGATTTCTCCTGGTTTATTCATGTCCTAGCATGTAAATGGTCATAGCTTGGTAAAGTCTAAAGTCTAAACCCCCAAACAGGCTGTGTACAAGTGTCCTTTGCCATCAACATAAAACACAATGTGTGCAGTCCTGGGATAAAAACAAATGTCCCTATATGTTCAGTGGTAAATATGGTTTTCACCTTCAGTATATGTTCTTCACATTTCCTTCATTCAATTTTCTAAACACACTGCTCATTTGAACAGAAAAACAACAATTCATGTCTTATTTCCTCTTGACAGACGTCCCACACACACAGCTACATTTGATTCTGCGGTTTGGTTGTTTGGGGTCAGGGAAACTCGAGTGATCGCTGAAGAACCCCCCCCCCAGCTAAGGAAGTGTAGCTCTTAATCACTGGAGCATCTTTAATACACATTCCTGCTGTGGGCAGATTTCTAACCCCCTCTGACACAATTCCCCTGCACTGAAGAGCTTTTACGTTTCTCTGTGCAACAACAAAAATCCTATTAAACATTTTTACTCCTTGATTTGGTTTTATGAGCGACTCTGCTGATCCTTCCCTCCCTCTGTGGTGCAGTCTAGACAGGGGGAGGCTGCAGGCCCGGCAGGCAGGCAGACACTCAATAGTTAATCTAAAGCAATTAGCTCATTTGTCATCCGCTGCCTGCTCTGCATCTATCTGCCTCCTCCTCCTCCTGTATTCAGTTTAAGGTCACAGGCGGTCACTGGCGAGTCAGATGGCTCAGAGAGAGCAGACAGAGACAGAGACGGGAGGGGGCTGGGGGCTGGGGGGTTAGGGGGTTGGAGGGAGGGTTAGAAAGGAAGGTGTAGAGTAAGAAAATGTGCTGGGAAGGAAAGAGGGATGGGGAAAATGATGAGAAGTTGACAAGGTAGGTTATAACAGCAGTGAGGGGAAGGAAATATGGAAGGAAAGGATGTGAGGATAAAGATAATACCGCTGCTTAATACTGAAAAAGTAAATAAGACAATTAAAAGTTTAAGAAAAGTAAATGAAATGTTCCAAGAGTAAGAATAAGGACAAATAAAAAAGAAGGAAGGGAAAGGAGAAAATATGATGCAGTTCAGTAAGGAAGAAGGAACAAAGAAAGGATGATGGAAAGTATAAGAAAAAGGGAACTGAAACGATGTGAGAGGAAAGAGAAAAGACGAGAGATAAGAGATTTAGAAATTCAAACCCAAAGAACGAGAAGGAAAGAGGAAAGAAAGCTTTAAGTGATAACGGGAAAGGAAAGAAAAGAAAACAAGAAAAAGGGTCGAAACATGTGACAACAAGAAACGAAAAGAAGAAGCAGAAGGAGAACAGGGAAGGAAGAGAGAGAGGCGCTTGCTAATTCCTCCCTCCCTCATTTCTCAGTCCTCGGATGACTCGACAGTCTGGGCAGTCAGAAATAGCACAGACAGCTGTGTGTGAGAGTGTGTGTGTCTGTGGCTGTGCGAGCGAGTGAGTGTGTGAGAGAGAGAGTTAGTATAGGTCACAGGTGCACACTATTTGCTTGCCAATTTCCATGAGAAAGACTTTATGGGGTGGAGGTGGGGGTGCACACAAACACTCTCTCACACACACCCTCTCCATTGACTTTGGACTACGTGATCACGGCGCAGCTAACAAGTGTGGGAACTTTGGTCCACAAACTCCCACCGTTGGAATGGAGAGGGGTCAGTTATTGTTCCTCCTCGTCCTTCCACTTTCTGTCAGTCTCCTTTCCACGACCCCCCCCCCCCACACACACACACACACACACACACACACACACAAACACTGAAACGTCTAGAAACATCACGCAAAGATCAGCTGTCAATTAGGACGGTAGATGACTAATTGTTGCAGTTCTACTAACAGCACAGGCTATTTCCATGTGGCTTAAGATTAAAATACATCTCAGTAGGAGTCAGATATGATAACCAGTTAGCTGTGGAGGTTGCTCCGACTCTAGCGTCATGATAAATATTTGACCCATTCCACATTTTGATAACAAGACACTACGGTTCATCAGAAAATCACGTACAGCCACAACATTGTGGCTCGCTGTGAAACCGGAGCCTCTACAAGACGTACGGCCAGGTTTCGTGTGTCTGTACAAATCTGGCTCTGAATCCTGAGCGAGGAAATCACTTTTCTTGATTATTTCGATGAAGACAAAAGGCTTTGTGCTGATCTTCCACAGTTCGAACACGTAAATGTAATAAAAAACAACGTGAAATATTCTAACAAACAGTCACGGTAAAAGTAAAGAAAGCTAAACTATAATTAGTCAGAAAAAGACAGAACAGTAGATGTGAACAAAGCGTTACGGTGGTAATAGAGGTGAGCAGACATGAAGTAGAAGAGGAGAGTGGAGCATTAGTCTAAATTTAGCGTGCTAATCCTGGGAACTCCCATGTTAAACTGTGGGTCCCATCTGGAACGCTAGCTATGCTAACGCTAAGAGGGAGTAGGTCACAGACACTAAATATTCTCATCATGAGACTATGAATCTTACTCAGTCAGGGTGCTGTGACCTCTGACCCTTGACCTTCTGTCTCTAAAGGGTTTCAGCTAATTGAACATTTGATATTAGCAGAAGCAAAATAAATAATAATAATGCTAATCAAAAACATATTTCATTAATTACAGACTTGGATGATTCAAACAGACAAAGTGGTGTCTGTGCTAATCCTAGCTCAAAGTTCAGTTACAGGTTACACAGGTTTACAACTAATTCAACTTTAGGAACAATGCATATGTTTAGGTTTCACGACTATGATTAGAACTAAGCTAAGTTAAAGCTCTAAAGTAGTTAGAGAGTAGAGCAGTGCAACAATAAAAACAGTGTGAAGGTCACCGATTTCAACCTGGTGCTCGACCTCCCAGATGGAAAATGCAACATGATGAAGCAGTCGATTAGAAAAAGTCTGCTGCCGCATTAATTTAACCACGCCTGAAGGACAGTCACAGACTCTAGATAAAAGTTGAAATGAATCTGAGACGAACTCTTTTCTTTCATTAGCTCAGTCGTCTTCCAACCCAAAGGTAATCAATAAAGTGTAAATTTGTATTATTGCCTAACTAACACAAAGCTGTCAGGTTGCAGAAGGGAAAAGTGGAACTGCTTTGTTTATCTCTTTGCCGACGTGGACTGCAGTTAAATCAGAATCAGAATCAGAATCAGAAAACTTTTATTGCCATTGTCATAGAGCGCAGCTCTATGACTAGGAACTTGATGCGGTGATTTGAGTAGACATAAACGCCAACGTTTGTGTGTTATTCCAAAGTTTTGAAAGTGCAATAACTTAAGCAATAGTTTTCCATTCCAGCCCTGGCGAGTGGTGACATAATGTGGACTGTACTGTAGGATAAGTGACGCAGCGTCTACCTGACTGCTGGTGCAAATATTTAGCAGAAATTCTTCACTTATGTTGTCAGATTTTCATCTATCAGAACTAGACAGCGTATTGCATGCGCCAAATATGAAAGGAAAACCAGTTAAAGTTATACAAAAAAAATCAGTCAGCACAGGTTGAGATATTAACACTGTCTAAGTGTGTGTCTGTGTTATTGGTGGTTTTTAATGTCACCACAAACAGCAGCTTTAACACAGGAAACAAAATGCATGAAAAATTAATAGAAGTCTGCTTGTGCTCACATTGGAAACAGTAGAAGGGAAACAAAACACAGAAGCAAAAGACACACACTTGTTTCATTTGTGGAAAAGTATTAAAGACCAAGAATCACTCACACTTGCTGTGTTACACAGCACATAATGTCAACTAATTCTAACCTCAAACATTAAACCAAAGCTTAACACGGTCCCGTCCAAAATGTCAACGCAGTGCAACAAAAATGTCCTCACAAGCATGGTTACAAAGCTAAATCTGTCTCAACACTCTGAAAGACACACAGCCTCTCTGTGCACTGGCTGACCTGCAGAGCATTCTGTCTGAAACATATGAAAATCAAACCTCATTATCAGCTGCTTGTCTGGGTCTGTAAGTGTGTATGCGTGTGCCCAAGTGTCTGTGTGTGTGCGTGTGTGATGCTCATTATAATTCTAGCCAGAAGGAGCTAGACTACCCCTGTCGTCTCGCACCCCCGCACGCACACACTCACAAACACACACGCTGTTCATTTAAATGTGAAAGAGAGTGGGAAGTCAGGCGGCATTACAGAGGGCAGGTTACATGCGGAGAGCTGTGCGCATGTGTGTAATGGCTCTGATCCAGTGTGATGCTAGACATAATAGTGATCATTAACACTCTGGGGTGGGCGCACATGTACACACAAGTACAAAATTCACAGTTGCATTTAACCAGTTCACCAGTTTAACCTGTTAACTGGTTCAATCCCTGTCGTCTGCGGTGCCAAATACTAAAAAAGTGCCCTGGAGCGAGGGAGTCCAAATCTGATCAGTATCATAACAAACCATATGGCACTTCCTTCATATCTGAAACTTATGTTACTCATGTTTTCTTTTTCTTGATATGAAACTAATAATTAAACATTACCGATACATGTTTGATTCATTTATTAAATCAACTCTTCGTTTTCTTTTCATTAGTCAGAATTACATATAGCATTCATAGTAGTGTTGAACATCCAGTTAGATGGCATTGGTTGTTGAAGCTCCTGTATTACCAGTTTAATGATATAAGATTCAGACTGGCTTGGTGTTCTCTGTTGCAGGTGGCGAAAGAGACGCTGTGATGACAGTGTGACAGGTTTTGAGTGTTAAAATCACTCCAAACTTTCACAGCAAGCCAACATTAATGCCACTGCATGGCTTTAGCATTGTGGTGCACTCTGACATGTAGCAAGCTGTGATCCAACCTGTCCGTCATTCCCAGCGCTACATAGTTCCCATGTTCACCCCTGACCCCTGATCAGCTATTATCTGCAGGCCATAGCCAAACAGGAAGTCAAGAACTGAATCTAAAAAATATCCAAATACTAGCCACTTATGTTGAAACAGTGTGTGTGTGTGTGCGCGTGTGTGTGTGAGCCAGACATGTTGTCCCTGTCTAAACAGCGTTTTGATGCCAATATAAAGCCAGCTCAGCCGGTCCCTATGCGCGCACACACACACCTGGCTAGACACAACACTGTCTGAATGCTCTGTATGTCTGTCTGACCCAGTGTGTGTCTGTATGTGTGTGTGTGTGTGGGGGGGGTAAATGAATAAACAATGGTAACGACTTAAAAGCACATCTTGCTGCAGCTACAGTTTGTGTAATTGATGTGTGATTCGTTGAGCTTGCATCTACATGAAAAGGGGCTCACTACAGCTGATGAGAGCACACTTATAACTGTTACAGCTGTCCCGCACAGTCCTTTTGTTCGCCCACTTTCCACCTCACTCGTCTTCCTGCATCAACACCGCTGACAAGCATGAACCAAATGTTTCCTCTTGTGCACCAGTCAGGAGCTGCTGAGCCAGTCACTGAAGTTTTACCTGCCTCACCAGAGCCGCTTTGAAAAGATCTTTTCTTCCCCAAAGACTCAAATCTGTCCAGATCCTTACTTAGTCCTCTACATGAATCAACTTGCCTTTGTTTGTGTGTGTGTGTGTGGGGGGGGGGGGGGGGGAGAAGATAACCTCTTATTTAGACAAAACACACTTTTACAGAAACCCAAACAAGATCACGGTGACAAAGCCATGCAGATGAAAGCCTGCAAAGAAAGCCGGGGGAAAGACTACGGGAGAGTGAATGAGGGAGATGAAGCAAAGCAAAATAAAAATATTTTTAAATTTGATTTTTAAATTTTTAAAAAAAAATTGAAAATATTTTACTGGCAGTTAGAGCCCCAAAACAGACTTTAACTCTCCAGTCAGCATTGATCACATGTGACACCTGGATAAAACCAACACATACCTGCAAATGTAGTTTCTCTTTCAAGACCTGTGCGAGGCCCCAACAGGGACTTTCTGTGTACTCACAGCTGACTGCGACTTAAGCTGTCGACACTTGTCGTCGATGTTAGAAATGTTTACCGTGAGCCCGTCTGTATTTGACTAATAGGGCATAATGGACGGCAAACAAGCTGGGAAACTGGCCGTGTGCCTTCGATGCACAAAACATTACAGGCCTCATATACTGCACATGTGCGTTTGCCAGCTGGCAAGGTGCTCAGCGAGGTGTAGGAGGTTGCTGGACACAATGCACGCAGCCAAGACTCTGTCAGCTTAGGTGTGATGGGAGTGTCTTTCAAGAAACACGTTGGTTCACATCATGCTCTGAGGAATAAGACTACATGTCCTTGTGTAGTTTGCAGGGAGAACTTCTCCTCACTAGCTGTGGTTCCTCTGGCCTTTGCACTGGGGGACCTGTAATTTAAAGCGCCCTTTTATTTCGGGCTGTTAAACGTCACACTGGCTAATACCAATATCAACCCGTGTATGGATGTGAGTTTCGTGTTTGACTGGGTTATGCCTCGGTTAGCAGGAGTTAGCCCGTCTTTCACTGCATGTGTCAGCTTTGAGGACCACGTCAGTGAATATCCCCTAATTCTGCTTCCAATGGGACTTTGCTGTGTATGAAGTCGTGGCCGACAGCCCGAAGAATTTCACTGTAACTATGGTTACCTCAATAAAGAGCAAAGCGCTAATCAAAGTTTATTTTTATGTATTTTTATTTACCCCATAAACCATTCAAATCACCTTTAATGTGCACATGAAGGAGATTACATGGTCTCTGTGTGTGTTTTATAGTCTGCTGCTCTGTCTAGACACACTCCAGTCGAGCTTGTGTGTGTTGGTGAGCGGGTGGGGGTTGTCGTCGTTGAGGTGTGTCAGGCTGGGTGTTTGTAGTATGACTTTTGCATCATGTCTGTGTGTTTGAATAGTTGAATGCATAATGAAAATTGTTAGGAATACAAACAGAAAGGTGGTGTGTGTGTGTGGGGGGGGGATGCAAACGATGTGGTCCCAGCTGTTTCCTATGGGCCAGAGGGCAAAGACAGTCAGACACAGTCCCCCCTGCAAGTCTGCCTCAGTGTGTGTGTGTGTGTGTGTGTGTGGAAGGGTCAAGCCCACAGTCATGAATGTCTATGTCGCACGTTGGGGGGAGGGGGGTGTTGGGGGGAGGCTGGGGGGAGGCTGACTGAGTGACGTCTACCCTTCACCGTCTCGCTGCGGATTTTGTGGGTAAACTATGTCACAGACAGTTTGCGAGGAAGCAGAGCAGAGCAACGTGTGTGCCATGTCAGGATGGTGCATGTGTCTGCCTCCACTGATGGGTCCCAACAAAAGGCCTCCATGATACTTGTATCTGTCGACAACCACAGTATTTAAAGTACAGTAGTTAGTACTGCTAGTAAAATCTTTACCATCTAAGATGCTGTACATGTTTTCGTCTCAAATACTCCAAGACAGATCCAGGACTGAGCCGAACAATGCAAGGAATACATTCAGTCCTGTTCACAGTCTGTAGGGTTAAGTTGTTTACACAAACAATGAGATAATTAGCTCAACATACAGTAATGAAAATGAAGGTTATTAAAAGCAATGAGACGGAAACTACACACACACACACACACACACACTTGCACTTCCCAAACCTGCCCCCACTCTTGTGACAATGAACCTTTCACCTCCCCTCCTCCCTGCCTGCTCCTAACCAGACCCTTGACCCTTGCCCAGATACCCAGACTGCACTTCACCCCCCCCCCCCCCGTCCAACGCACACTCCTCTGCAGATGCAGAGCAACATTGTTTTCATATGTAAAACACTGCATTTGCATACAAACACGTGATCATCCCAATTTCTAATTGCAATTATGCACAACACATGCGTGCGTAGCCTGAATCCTTCATGTCGGCTCCGTTTACAGACAGTGTTTTCTCATTACACAATGTCTTTGTCAGGCTTGAACATAACACAACATCTAAACTATATCTGTTTCTGCTTCTTTTATCGTTTCAGGATTTAATTAAACTCTTTTAATTAACAAAGCAGAATAGAGAACAGACATTAAGTAACTAATGATAAAATAAGTCGAACGTGCATGTATTATTATTATTATTATTATTCTGTTCAACTATTGTTCATTCACCTGAAAGACTAACTGCAGCTGCAAAGGCTTCATTTTCTGAGAGACGGTTTGTTTTCAGTGCCAAACTATAGTGTACAGCGGCATGCTGTGGTTTCAACTCATTTCTGAAAGATTACAGACTTTCTTGTGTACCACAGCCTGCAGCGCTCACGGCTGCGTCTCATTTGTGAGAGGTTTTTCGGTCTTGTGCAAAGCCTGAAAAAACGACACAAAATGACAGTGCCTGTCTAGAAGACTAAATAATGAAAACAAGTCACAATGTAGGCGACGCTGCCATCTGACATCTTAGAAAGCCAAAGGGCGGTTAACTGTGGCTAAGACTAGTTAACAGACACTGTGACATACTACATGTGACTGCGTTGAGCACTGCTTCAGAAAGAACCACGTTTCCCTCACAGAAACACACGTTCCCGTATCTCTAACGACAGTTCAGTCGTCCTCTGGCTCCGACTCTGCGAGCAACAATTAAACTGATGCGAAATAAGAAAACAACTTTGCTCAGCACAGCTTGTTCTGGTTTGGACTGAGGCATCTGAAGACAGTAAAGTGCACGTTTGGAACAGACAGCCGCGTGTTCGTGATTCCACATTAAAAACACCCAGAGCAATTTATGAATAACAGGACACTGCTTTCTAACTGCATCCACAGTCTACGATTGATGTATTTAAAAGACCAGACAGCCATACAGATTTTTTTTTCATGGCTCAGACTAATTAATGAAAGACAAGAGGCAATATGTTCCACATTGCCGCGCCGCATCCGAGCGTATAGCAGGCAGACAGTCATTGCCTTTATTTATAGAGCAGCTTCCTGGTCCTCAGACAGTGTCTGTATGGATTTATTCACACTGTGAGACAGACATATACGGCTGGCTCCTACTTCAGACTAATTAAAGGGACAATATGGGTGGAACAGACAACAAGGGCCTCAGATGAACACTGTCTTCTATGCAGATCATATGGGAAAAGCACGCACGTACACAAACACACACAACCCCCCGACGTGACACTGACCTTGACCCCTGTGTGCATGCATTTACATATATGCATGATGAGGCCGTGCTGATGACTCTTTTTTTTCTGGTTTCTGTGTGTAGGCTACTGGCGTCTAGACCCAGAAACAATGAGCAGCTGAGAGGCCTGAATGAAAAGCATGGAGTAGAAAGAAGAAAGGAAGGAAGCAAGGCAGAAGGATGTAAGCAAAGAAGGGAGGAAGGTTCAATCATTTCAGTTTTGTTTTGGAGAAATCTGGCATTCTGGCATACCTTCAGCTCCGAACATTACAAAGAGCCTCTGCTATGATTTCAGCGGGGAAAAAGCCAGTGAGAGGCACAAAACAGCAAACTGAGAACGTTGCATTGTTGCAGATAAGAACAGAACGTGGTGCCATGGCCGCCAAAATCTATTCAATGTTGACCCAGAATCCTCCTCCTATATGCAGACATGGGGAATTTCTGACAGTGACTGTATGTTGCACACACACACACACACACACACACACACACCTTCTGGCAGTAACATCAAAATAAAATCCCGTATTAACACGAGGATAATGGATTGAGCTAATTTTATAAGAGCTCTTTGTTTGTATCTGGAAACAACAACAAATGCACAATGAAAGTAGTTAATGTATTCAGCCCTGATGTGCCTACAAGGTTTGCACTAGCCACTAATCTATAAACACCACCAAATAGGAATAATGTGTTTCTCCTGTTCGTCTCCTTCTGCGTAGGTGCAGCATAAAAGGGAAGTGATTTAAGCTGCAAATGATCCATTTTCTCAACACTGTAATCTTGAAGCTTCCACCCACCAGAAGGAGAATATTAGGATGTGTGAGTGCCAGAATGCACCTTGGGAGTCGTAGTTAATTATACACTTGCATGCTTGTCCCATCCTCGTCTCGTTGGATTTTGTAAAATGGTCATACTTCCTTTCATAGATGATTCACCAATGCACCATAGAAATCTGCCTGTAACAACCTTTCTGGAACCGCAGGTGTCTGAGGTGGGTTGATCCATTCCAGCTTCCTCTGACACAGGAAGAAAACAGCAGCAGGAAACAAGGAATGTTTTTCCCTTCATCCCAAGTTATTGCTGACATGCTCTGAGCATGGCACTGCAACCCACACCTGCGTTATTGGGCCTGCACGTACTGGGGAGCTCCAAGTGTCACGTGTCATATAGAACTGGGAAACAAAGAGGAAGCGGCTGAGTCGACGTTCCTTGGATAAATGATTTCTTCCGAGACAAATTACTGTCTGTTTATAGTGCATGAGGGATTAGTGGCTACAATAAGTTTCTGTTTCTGGGACGACGCCAGCTGTCAATCACAAAAAAAACTCACAAAAGGCAGAGTTTGATCCAAACAGGCGCCCGTAAATCCCAAACAATAACATGACATCAACGTCTTTTCTAGAGGCAAACGTGAAACATTTTGTTTGATATAACTTCATAAATCCTCCCTCAGCTGACACATCACACGCACAGAGGGGAAATGAATAGGCAAAAACAAGCAGACTAACACATGTGCACACACACACACACACACACACACACACACACACACTCTGAGACAGCCAGACAGAGGTTTACATAATAAGTCTAGGAGGCCAGCCAGAACAGACTCAATCATTTAATTTCCATGATTCACAGAGAAGGCGAGCGAGCGGGGAAGGAAGGAAGAAAGAAAAGAAATTAACGAGACCTAAAAGACAAAAGTAAGAACCACTAGAATAGGACGCTAATGCCAAAAACGAGCGGTGCGAACAAACCAAATGTCCAACACGCAGTGATAACCGTCTGTTCCCCCACTGACGGGTCTCCTCGCTCACGCCGTTCCAGCTACGCTGCAGTGACGGCACATTTATGGCTGTTATCACAGTCTAACGGTGTATAGGTTGCTCCTGGTGGCAGCTTTTATAGTTTGAGAGATCAAAGACAAAGTCGCGTGCATTTTGCCTCGGGGTCTAGTTCTGCACCACAAATAGCACCGTCTAAAGTGGAATTAGGGGGAACGTTTCTCTCCTTTGTATTTTCTTTTGCGGTTTGATTTGTAAACATCATGTCTGTGTCACATGGGAACTGTGCAATGCACCGGATGTAGAGAGGGAGGTATTCTTTGCACAGAGTGACACATGACAATGACAAAGACGGGTTTCTCATGTGAGGGTGAGGCTCTGTCACTAAATAAAGCTATTTGTGCTACTGGACACGTCATACGGACTGCGTGGACTCGTGGCCATGTATTTCATGCTGTTCCAGTGAACTGAATCACAGTGACAATGTCAACTTGTGTCGCCCTTTCGGGGCCTATTCACAGCCTGACCTTCTGTCCTTTATATGTAAAATCTAAAGTCATTTACACTGAAGACATGTCTGAACACAATCTGGAGGTTCTGCTTTCACTTCAGCTCTCCACAGAGGAGTCCATCATGTGACAACTAACCAAAGATGCACATCTGTCAAGTGAAACGATCTCTTCATTATATCTGGATGAGTTTCTCCAAAACCTTTTCAGTCTATTCAGATCAGATCAATACAGTTTAGCAACTGGTTTCTCTGTGTTGTCATCTTGTCTAGTTAAATGTTAATGGTGGTTTTAGTGGTAGAATTAGTACTACCATGTATGTACCATGTGTAAAAAAACTCTATGTGTAATTAATGTCGTATTACATCTCTCTGTATTGGATCAATGCAGTACTTTGTGTTTATACTGAATTATGTAGAATTAATCATCTTCCCAAAAGTAAATACGTAAGTATATAAATCATTTACCCCTTGAAAGCCACACCCACATGCAGGGAGCAGAGTTATACTTGACTCACACTGAACAGAATACTAGTGACTGTGTCGACCAGGAAAGACTTCTAGTCACATGCTGCCTTTCCTTCCTGTTGCCAACACTGCAGTCACCTCCTGTCCACCCGGGAACGTTCGGACTCTATTCCTTGAATTGAATAACCACAGATAGATTCCTCTACCCTCCAGCTGAACTTACACACACGCGTCAAACGCTGCGGATAACATTTATGTTGGCTACAGAAACAGACTGTGGAGGTGTTTGATGTTAAGGCGGACGGACATGTATTAACAAATGTACAGAGAAACCAAGCTGCTGGTAGGAAGTCATTCCTAGAAGCTGATACCAGCAATGACTTCACCACACACACACACACACACACACACACACACATGGCTAGCCTATGAGTAATGCTGATGTCATGTGCTTTGACTCGCGATGTCTGCCACTCAGAACAGATGTGTTTTCACACGTGTGTGTGTGTGTGTGTGTGCTCGCTCCTATATGTCAGAGGGTGTAACAGGTATATGTAACCCTACAATTACAACTTTGCAGACCAAGATGAAGCGGATATATGTGCACGAAGGAGAAACAGAGACAGATTAATGGCAGCGTAAAGTGAGTCAGGGTCTGTGCAGCTTCTTCACGAGTCTGGAAAGCCTCAACTGCTCTAAGTGGAATCAGTTAAAGCCAGCGCATTAAATCCAGCTGTTGTTGGTTTACAGGTGCTCAAAAAAACAGAAATCCAGAGGAGTCATTTGAAAGGTGTAAGCTGCTTGTTTGAAATGTGAAATGTTGTTCTTTGGTTGCCTGCTGTTGTTCTCTCTCTGGTGTTTCCGCTCGCCCCAACCGGTCGAGGCAGATGACCCCCCCCCCCCCTGCTGTTTAGGGGAGGCTTTTTCTCTCCTCTGTCGCCCGGTGCTATGACATGACTGTTTTTGTGATGTGGTACTAACTGAATCAAATAAAATTCAAATTGAATTAAACAAACAGGCACAATTTGTTCAGTTCTTGAAAAAGACCTTGTGGGAAAAAAAGAACTGTATAATTTTTCTTTAATGTCATTCAGTGGAGACTAATGGAGGCCTATTGAAACCATGTGTATGTGAACATTATTTCCTTCAAAGAGACTGTATTAGATGAAAAATCACATTATTTCTGTCTCTATAACACTTTCAAAAGAACATGGAGTGACTAGCTGCACGGAAACAGTCCACAGAGAGGTCTTTGTTTTTTCCAGGGTGTTCTCTGGAGGAATTAACTCATCGTATCACATATGAGTTTTTATGTCAATGTGAAGCTAATGTGAAGGGAACCCTTCTGTCCCTGTCGTGTTCAGGCCATCCTTTACAGAATGACCTTTAATATCATTTTATTTAGGGAAAATACATTTGTAATTCTCTAATCGCAGCGTTTTCATCAACTCCTACACACTGTTCAGCTCAGTTCAACAGGAATGCCTCTCCCTGTTTCATGTCTTTCTACAGTATTTCTCTTTCTTTTGTTTTGCTCCGTTCCAACTTTCTGACTTTCTCCAGCTCCTCTCTTTCTCTCCCCACTTCCCCCTCTCTGTTGTCTCCCGCTTTGGTTTATCTGTTTCCCCTGCTCTGCCTTCCAGACTAAACATCACGTCGGTTCTCAGACAGAGGAATTGAGTGTGTGTGTGTGTGTGTCTGCATTCTTATCTTGTCTTTCTACAAGTTACAAGTCCAGACAATGACCAGAATTACACTGACTGGCTGCTATTTCTACCAATATTGTGGATTTATACGGACACACTTAGGTGTCCATTATGTCTTGAGATGTCTTAACTACATCCATCTTCTTTTCCCCCATATATCATATAATATATCTTTAAATGCACATTTGGTAGTAAGTAGCAAGTACTGCTAATATTAACTGTTATGATTACTTCTCTGGATCTATTTTATGATACTGATATATATAAATTAAAGCTGCTAATCATAATTTTAATTCAGCTGCCTTTTATTTTTCTCATCAATTGTGACTTGAGCTACAGAAAATAGCCCACGTGCCTGGTGTTGTGTCCAAGCAGCCGCTTAGAATGTTTAGTAAGTAGTTCTACGAGACAAAAAGCAGAAAATCCTCACTTTGAAAGGAAATGTTTGCATTTTTTGTTATAATAATAAACAATGAATAATCTAATTAAACCAGTGAACACAATAACTTCAGCTTTTACTGATGAAAGTATATGAAATATGATACTGCATCTGTGCAACTGCAATTATTTCAAGCATACACTGTGAATCTAAACACTTAAGGGTGTTATTGGTCTGTTAAGGCACAATAAGCATCTGGGACAAATGTCAATTCAAGTAGGCTGCGTGACGATGAGACGACAGATGACACTGACACGAACCCTGCCTCCTACACCATTAGGTAAACACATTACTCATCTGTTTCATTCTTAATTATCCTTCCTGTCAAACTGAAAACTACAAAAATCATAATAAGCCTGTGAAAATATCCCCCCTCAGACATTAAACAAACCTAAAGGTGGAAGGAAAGTTCATGGCGTCCCTGAACCGCGACTCTTTTTATGCGAGGAGACACAGAAAGTCACGTATCATCTAAATGCTCTTTCGTTGATATGTATCTAACAGAGTGAATTACTGCACGATGTAGTGTTTCCGTGTGGAGTCTATTTTTATGACAGGACCGACTGATATGCAAAGAATCATTAACTGCCCACCAGAGTTTAATATCACAGAAACAAAAACATAAAGCTGCAGTAGACAGAAGATATATATACAAACAATGCTTATTCAGCAGCTAACATATCAGCTTCTCTACTCTTGACCAGCTGCCACTTTAAGCTTTGCTATTAGCCAGAGCTGCAATAAATGAACAATTCAGACAATCACTTAATGGTTTTGACCCTATTTAAAAAATAAAACTGCTCATATCAATTGCTCTGACTAAACGAGACATTTAAAAACAACACCCTGCTTTAATCAGCACTTTTCTTACTGTTTGAAATCGTCATTCTCAGCAGTAATATGACTAATAGTAATATGACTATTGTGTCAAAGCTGCTCTTCACACTTGATGTATTGCACAGACTGAAACCTGTTCGCAGCTCTGCGGCCTGTATGTGCATCGTCTGCTCTGAAGCTGTCTGAGTCAGCCCTGCTGGTGACCTCAGCCGGACACACACACACACACACACACACACACACACACACACACACACCTTTTATCTATAATTTTCTCTCTAAATGACCTTACTGTATCAGAACTATTTCCATTGCCAGCGTGTTTGTTGCGACTTGGACTTAACCCCGCTACACAAGACAGATTTAGGGTCTTACTTCACCAAACAGCACATGAAAGTAGACGCTGTATAAACACAGGCTGCACACACAAACACAGGGATTTCCCGGATACGACCACACACACACACACACACTCGCACGCGGGCGCGCGCGCGGGCACGCGCCCCGGCAGACGGCTAGACAGACGTCTGGCTTCGCTCGACGTGACGAAGCGACGACCAAACTTCCAACTAGCCGTGTTTTCCACCGAGCAAGCCCAGCTTTTCCCTCCATGCCCAGCTCCCTCTGTGTCCTACAAAAACTCCACGACAGTTTCAACCCACTTTGAGTCATTAGTGACTGTTAAAATCTTTAGTTTTTAGATAAAGTATGAAAAAGAAGAACACGCACTCTGCGACTCAGGAGAAAAAAAACCCACATTATCTGTCAACCGTGGTTTTTCTGGGTAAACACCACTGAAACAGCTTTAAACTATCTAAACGAAGCTAATGAGGAGGTGCACTGATTTCGGCACAAAGCATGTGTTTTGGTTCTGGTTCGTATTCAGAAAACTTGACGTCTTTTAAACAAGACAGCGATTTGGTACAAGCTAGGAGCACACACCGTTAACTAGAAGCGTTGTTTCTGACTTTAAACAGCGCAGTTCATATGCTAAAACTACCTGAACACATTCAAAATGAGAGACTGAGCTCAGCCTGTAAAACATAGGAACCGTACACGGTCTCATTTCTGTCCTCCTCTGGACTTCTGAGGTTATATGTGAGCCGAGGAGGGACAAGCCGTCCTCTTCTCCCCACAAACCAAAATGCCGGGTGTACAGCGCCGCAGTTACGATGGAAACACGCAGTTTTGCGAAAGGTGAGGCGTAAAAAGTCCTGAAATGCAAGTTACTTACTGATTTCCATGCTCTGGAGGGACGTGTAGCGCTTGCAGTTACAAGTACAGGAGACATTGGTGGCGGTGGCGTTTAAAACACCCATCAAGTTGAACATTTACAGCCTCCTGAAATTAGACATAAATGCGTCCAGAGGAGGAGGACAGCGCCAGGCGATAGGAAGGAGGAGAGGAGACCCCCAAAAAGAAGAAAAAAACCTACACCAAACTCCAGCCAAAAAATCCTCCCTTTTCTATTTTCTCTCTAGTCTCCTCTCCGGTCCAAACCGTCCGTCCTCCTGTGTCGGTTCTCTCCTCCTCCTCTCCGGTTTCTCCTCCTTCTCCTCCGAAATCTATCTATCTATCTATCTATCTATCTATCTATCTATCTATCTATATATCTATCTATCTATCTATCGGCGCACAGTAGAAGTGTCGGTGCGGCCGTGAAATGTAGTTTGGACGTAGCTATAAATGTAGTTCAGCTACTCTAATGCCCGATTCGCTGCGTTATACTTCGGCTTTAATGTGTCCGTGTTTTCCGCGGAGTGACCGGCGAGTTCCCCCCTAACGGACGTCTGTCTGGTCCTGTCTGTTTCTCCCTCTGTCCCCCCTCTCTCCCCCTCTGTCTCTGTCTCCAGGGATTTCTCATTCTCCCTCTATCCCTCTCTCTCTCTCTCTCTCCCTCGGTGACACTGTCTCTCATTTTCTCATTTCCGATTTCCACTCTGCGTTTTTTGGCCCATCACAGGTCCACCGAGGCTCACAGACAGCGGAGAAGATAAGGCTAGAACAAAGACATAACAAGTTTCATGTTGTATTATTTTCACGTTATTTTGTCCAAATTG
This sequence comes from Microctenopoma stevenorrisi, assembly GCA_032270685.1. Taxonomy (NCBI): domain Eukaryota; kingdom Metazoa; phylum Chordata; class Actinopteri; order Anabantiformes; family Anabantidae; genus Microctenopoma; species Microctenopoma stevenorrisi. The sequence continues at coordinate 20,330,168 of JAUMTR010000022.1, forward strand.
ACACATTTACATAAGACGGCTTCACAGTCTGTGGTGTTCAGGAGCAACGAGGGGCCTGAACAAATCAGCTGAATGACAAAATGTAACAAATCAACAGAATGACTCGCTAAATCAACAATAATTAAATGTCACGTAATGTCATTGTAACCTATGAACTCTTTAATGTACTGTTATTAATGTGATGGAGCTTAATCTCTATTGAAAATAAGTTATCATGAAAAAAAGAAGCACGATAATGATCACTTTGTCCCCCCAAATGAGTAACTTATGCACCAAATTGATCCATTTGCATTCCTGACTTTCTAGATTTTTGCCCCCAAACTAATCACAAATTAATGCTCACGGGTTACTTAATTCTTGGTCTCAAATTAATAAATCATGCACTCAAATTAGTCATTTGGGCCCACGAGTTCATAAATGCTACGCAAATGACTTATTTGCTCTCTCTAATTGGAGTTCCAGGATCAGTAAATTGTTTGTAAAAAATGACAAATTTGTGCTCTCAAATGAATATGTGCAAACTAACTACATGATAACTAAATGAGTACGGGTCCAGTGAGTAGCTTTATGGGTTTCATCAGTTTCACCTGTAATGTTTTAACCTAATACTGCTATGATCATTGTTTTGCAATGATCGAATGAATGAATTACTAACTTGTGTGCACATCTTAAGCCCTATTAATACAAACCAACGGTTAGTTTGCTTGGAATCATGCATTTTGTGGGTTTAAAATGTTTCAGTGGTAGGATTTTCTCCTCATCATAGATAACTGATAGAGTTAAATTACAACTCAGCCCTCAAAAGCTGTGTTGGAAAGCTGTGAAGCAGTTTCAAAGTCAACTGTGGGCGCATTTACCAGACTAAAGACTAGACTTAGGTAACTTTTAACCAGCAATAAAATACTCTTCAATTCAATTCATGCAGCTTCACAATAAAAAACATCTACTGATGATTTGTTGCTTTTCTCATTCATATTAGACTCCTTTCACTAATGAAATGTCAACATGAACATTTCAGTAAAAAGAAGAGCTTATTATATGTTGCCAAATTATTTTTCCCAACTTCTATTAGGAATTAATAATTTACAACATAGGCAAAAACATTTATAATAAAATCTGTCTCAAAAAGTTGCATATGTCTGTATATGTGTGTGTACAGTGGATCAACAGAGCCAGACAGCATTACGTCACCTCCGTGATTGACAGGCCCCGGAGACCAATGGGGCAAGACTGTAACAGCACGTCTTATCTGAGTCAACTTTGCAATTAGGTCTGCTGAAGTTTATAGCTGCATGTTAAAGCGGTTTTATTGCCCAGCTGGACTCACCAAAGCCCTAATCATGCACACAGAAAAATATATTACCCAGGTACATTGCTAAGTGTGAATAGAAAAGAAAAATGGTTAAAATCTAATGTTTCAAAAGCAACAACAGTCACGCTCAAAGTCACTGTGTTGGGCAATACTGAGAGGATCAAACTCAAACCTGTGAGATACTCAACAAATATTCTAGCTATTTATTGTGTGAGTCACTCCTGTGGTTTTAAACCGGTCTGACCGTTATAATTAATGCATTGAAGGGTGGGGTCAACAAAATTACAAAAAAGTGTCTTAGGTTTATTAGTTATTTCTGAATTATTGCCCCCTGCTGGCCATCAGCAGCACTGAGACAAATGAAGAGACAGAATCAAGCAATGTTTGAGCTGTTTTATGAGCCGAGAATGGAGCCATTGTTTAGCTTTCAGAACACCCCAAATCTATCTGTAGTAGGGCAATGGACTATCCTACAAGATATGAAATTTGAACATGATTACACTGATTTGTATCACACCTCAGTGGTACTATTGCTCCCAAGATGCTTGGGGTATTATTTTCCTTGTGAAATAATTTAAATAGCATTAAGTAAACAGCAAATCTCAGTAAATGTCAGAAGAAGAGTGTTACTTTCCTCACTCTCTGGGGAATCACTGAGATGTTGGTGCACTTCGCTTGAACCGTCTGAACCGCTATGTACCTTAAATCTCTTCATGTGTCATTTAGAAATGTGTTATTATAAAAAGCAAGCAGATGGAGCTCCTCTTCCTCTGCCATGTGTTGTCTGTAGTAGGCCTTGGCACAGTCGGCAGGCTGAGACAGTGATAGTTGAGCTGGCAGTGAGTCAGTTTACAGTCTAAAGGGGGCTGAGTCACCAAAATGGACAACCAGGTGTGGTCACTCTTTGTCTCCCTCTGTCTTTTTTCTCCGTCTCCTTATCGCACCCTGTCTTTGAAGACTGAAGTGGGTGAATCATTGGGTTGAGGACTTGTACTTTCTCTGCCCGTCTGAGTGTCAGTGAGTGTGAGTGTATCAATTTATCAACGTCTTCTCTGGTGTTCACACTGAAAATGGCACTGTGTTCAAAAAGAAGGGGGGCCTTCAGGAACCAGTGAGGAAATGAAAAATAATCCAGGAAGGTCGGTTTGGGTAAAAGATCTCTGACGCCTTATCACATGCCAAAACACTGTCGCTATCATAGCAGCTTCTCATCGTCATCTTATCGATTGCAAAAAGAGCAACAGTGCGCTGTGTTCGTGTTGTCTTCGAGGAAAGTGTGGCCATGCATATTTGACTTCAACTCTGTCTGCTAAAGATCAGTCATAGTTTTGCCATATACGATTTCATAGAAATGTTATTGATGTTGACTGTTGGAAGTCATAAAGGAAGGTGAAAATTATAATTACATTGTGGTGGTAAATTGAATCATTACCTGGAATGCTTTGAAGCAAACAGTCCCTAAAGTTAGCCAAGCACAGCAAGTGGCTACATAAAAAGTGCTCGTACAAATTGTAGTTTTTAGTTTGGGAGGGCAAATGTTTTACCAAAGTGATTCATGTTGTTGGTTTGATGGTACTGTAGTGGTGCTTTTGAATCTTTGGATCTTTAGATTAACAAACAGCAGTTTTACCGCCTCAGAGCGAGACGGAGCCTGGTTCCAACATGCATGTTAGGATCACTGGTGATTCTACATCGCCCATGACTATGAACCTGAGTGTGAACTGTCTCTATGTCAGGCTTGTGATAGGCTAGCAACCTTTTCAGGGTATCTTACCTGTCTCCCATAGTCCTTTCCACATTCCCACCACCCATAAAAGGACATGTGATTAGGATAATACCACAGTCACTATGACTTTCTGCATCCTACCACATCTCCCTATGTGTTTTATGCACATTTGTTCATGAAACAAATCTATGTAAATATCCAGCAACACTGATTTTCTTATTTGGACCTGTGCTGACTCCTACTTTTTATTGGCCTCCCGATAAGTCAGGCAGTTCTGATGTTTCTCTCCCTGTGTGTGCCTGCTTCTCCCAGCCCAGGTGTGTGGTAGTCTGTGTCTAAAGCCTCTGTTCGTGCTGATAGCTGTCAGAGTCTTAGGTGGAGGCCAATCCCGTTGCAGGTGGGATTAAACAGGGATTAACCATGTTTCGCCGTGAAAGCAGGCAGACTAGCACTAATCTCACTTTAGCCCTCTACCGAAAAACGGCAGGCTTGAGCAATCCCACTCTTCCGCAACTGCATTTTGTGTACACTGTGTGTCTGTTTGTGCTTGTGTGTGTGTTCCTGTGTGTCTACCTTTATGGGAATTAAACGTGCTCTGAAGAGCAGAAAGGTTGAGAGAAAGAAACAGGGTTTCGCTGGTTGTGATGTCTGCAAGGGGTTAACTCTTTTAGACATGCACTGCATTAACTAATCTTGATCGTTTACTAGGTGAGTTTAGGGGGTGGATATCTCGGGTCCGATGGCACACTGGGGTTTGGGTCAATATTGAATTTAAATTTTAAAAATAACGTAAGTCAAACTAACTACTGCATGAAAAAGATGTGAGGAGGCTCCACACTACACAAACTGAACTGCAGAGGGTTCAGGGTTCACATGAAACTCACCACACCCCCAGATTAGGTTTGCATGAAAAAAGGCTGATAATTGTTTAATAATGCCATCAATTGCGTAATGTCATACTTTCATCAACAGGAGACACTGGGGACAGTGATGTTGTAGTTTCCGTCCAGTTATTTAGTGAATTTCAATAAACTACTGACAGAACGAGCAATACATTTTGCAAATGAATGCACATTTCCATCGGCAGCCATAATGTGAATATTTACTGATTTAAACGGTGGATGAAATCTCACCTAGAGATTTAGATTTAGAGATAATTAAAGACGGTGGGTGGGGCGGACCACCTGCTCCAGTGCAGCTCTCGCTTTTTTCTTCTCTCTCCGTTGTCTGAGCTGTGGCTCCGACTCCGACCCCCACCAGTTGTCCTTTCAGTAGTGCAGCTACACTGAGGTGCTGAAATTGCTGCCAGCGACCATTTATTCACCAGGCACGCTAATGTCAGCGAGCAGTTAGATGATAAAACAAACCCCCACTTTAGCCCAAGCTTTCTGAGAGAGAAAGAGAAAACGCACACGGTGAAGTGATTCTGTGCAGACGTCCAGTGTTCACCTTCTCCCTACCGTATATACTTTACAAATACTATTCAGTTTTGCGCTGCAGTGCTGCCAATCAGTTTTGGTTTACCTAGAAAGAGATAGTGATTTTTATTTACATCAATTCAAAAAGTGGACAAAGCTACAAAAATCCAGATTCAGTTGTTATGGAAAATACATCTTGATAAAAGCTTGACATTTGACTAAAATCTGTGCTGTTCACGCCTGGCTGCACACACACACACACACACTTTCACCCTCTCCTCTCTGTAGCAGCTGTGTGAGGTAATGTCTGTCTGTGGCTGTGGCTGTGCAACACCCTGCAAGAATAACAAATCCACCTCTCTGTCTCTGTCTCTCATCCCTTTTCTATCTCATTATCTCCCCCTCTGTCTCTCTACCTACCCCCCACCTTTACCTCCATCTCTCTCACTCCTCTGTCTACACGTGTCTTTTACTTGCTCGCCCACCCCCTGCTCCACAGCTACAGTTTGAGCCCAGACGCATCAGACTATTAAAGATGTCCTCTGTCGAGAGGAGATTGTGTTGTAAACAAAGAGAGGATGAGGGAAGCAGCTGTGAGGTAGGGGTGGAAGAAAGGATTCATGTTGTCATAGCTGTTTTGGAGGCAGTTTTCTGCTTTTATTTTGAAATCCTGTCAGCTAGCATGCTTCCTACCTGAGTCTCTGGCTGATGGTGCACCACTAACATATCTGTATTCTGTGAGTGTGTCCTCAGCTGTCCAATTATGTGGTGGAGGTGGAGTTCGACTCACCTGTCCTCCACCATCTTGGTATCCGCTCTCCAACGCCCTCTCATCTCCATCTCTCTTCCTGTCAATCATACCGTTATCTGTCACTCACCTGTGTAGATGCTGATGCTGCTTTCTGTCATACACTGTAGGGAACAATGACATCACACCGCTTTATGTTTGTTGTGGACGTGAGCTAATATCGAGGACACCAACAACACATGCTGCGTTTTTATCACTTTTAATGTTCTGTAAGTATTTTTTATAAAGTTGGTTAACATTTGATAAAGTTGTCTCTTCGGTGGAGCACTTGCCTCGGAACATGAGAGAAATCCTTCATACAATTTGGCCCATATAAACTTGTTACGTATTTAGGTGCAACACACCATTTTTTTCGATCGGCAGTTAGAGGCCCCAGAAAAAAACCTCTTGTGTTATCTGTGAAGAGAGCAGCGAAAGAGCAGGCAAGACAAATTAGAACAATAAAAAGAAGCGTTTTGGCTGCCCACACACACACACCCACGCACACACACACACTTCAAACCAGAAAATTAAAAACAGCAGGCAGGCTGCTGTGATACACACTCCCATTCAGCACAGAACAGAAGACAACTACACACGTACACAAACACACGTTTTGGAGAGATATTTCATATGTTACACACAGCGTGTGTATGTGTGTGTGTGTGTGTGTGTGTGTTGGGGTGTGTGCGCAGTGGATTTAATGATGTCATTGTATAATCAGACTAATCTGATTACAGTGTGACTGATTTGATGCCTCTTAATTTCCTGTGTGTCTGTCTGTGTTGTGCGCTCACACACTGCTCGCCCCACCACAGAGGTGACTGACCGTCTCACATCCACCTCACTTACCCTTTCTGCCCGTGTCGAGCTGACCTGCAGACAGCCCTTTTCCTGGGGTGCTGTCTGTCTAGGGGCAGGGTCGTGCTTGAAATTAAAACACGTCTGAGCAGACGGAGGGAAACTCAACAGTTGTATAAATATGAGACGAATAACGAACGCTGCTACCTCCTTTTCCACCTCCACACACTCGGGGCTGTATTCACGCAGAGCTGAGCTCATCACTTAGTGATGTAATGCAACGAAAGGTCTTTTTGGAGAATGTCCCTTTTAAAATAAGACTAGAGCTAAGATTGAAGAGAAAATTGTGGACTATCCTATGAGAACTGAATGATGGCGAGGTAATGAAACACAGTTTAACTCACGCAGGGATGATATTGGTGGCCGATCTCATTAGAGGTGCGCTGTCACAGCCCCCCCCCACGTAGTAACACTATAATACCAGAAATGAAAAAATGAGCACAACATGCAGCAGTGGAGCACGGGTGACTTGAGCCCATTAGCAGAGCCATCACACAAACTATTAGGAGGCTTTCACGGTGTCATGCGGCGACGAAGCTCATTTCATTTGCATTAGACTCATTTTAAGTTCCCGTGTATTCATTACATGTTTTAATGATTGGATCCTTTCAGTTTCGCTGTCCAACGTGTCCACTTTCAGGAAAAGCATCCCGGAGTCTGTACCACAATATCAGACGACGTCTCCTAAATGAAACGACAACACATGTAACTGCACTCGTCAAACTGTGGTCCTGGTCCTCAGAAACCAATGCTGACAGACACCCCATCTCCTCCAGCTGTGAACAGTCATAATGTCTCAGGACAAACAAAAGTCTTATGTTGCTGTGCTGGTCTAGTCTTTCTGACAGACTGTCTGTCTGTCTCCTCAGTTTGTCTCATTGGACTGCTAGTTGTCTCTCTGCCTTGCTGTCTGTCTTCTTGCAGCTGTGTCGGCTGATATGCTATGTACTGGTGGCTACTTGTCTGCCTCTCTTATTGTGAGTCACTTTCTGTCCATCTGTCCTGCTACCTGACTGTTCGCCTGTCTCTCTGTTTCCTTACCTGACCATCTGTTGTTTTTACTTTTCTGTTTTGCAAACTGTCTGTCTTGCCATCTAACTTTCTTGCTTACTCACTGTCTCTCCCTGGTTGTCCTACTGTCTGCTTACCTTTCAAAATAAAACTCTTATCTAGTTCCCCTCTTGACTTGCTGCCAGTCTTCTTCTCTAAACAACAGTCTGTTTGTCTCACTGCCTGTCTTATTCACATCTCTGTTTCTCTGGGTTGAATGTTGAATACAGACGACATGAGAGTGTGTACACACACACACACACACACGCACACATACATGTGCAGGAAGGTTTTTTAAAAGTCAATATTGTCTTAGCAGATACCGAATATTATTCTTTCATTCCAAACAGCAAAGGGAAAATATCCAATTTTAAAGGCTGAAGCTGCAGGGCTGGATAAGCCTATTACAGAGTGATTTTGTGTGTGTGTGTGTGTGTGTGTGTGTGTGTGTGTGTGTGTGTGTTTGTGTTTCTGGGAGGTTTTTGGCTTCGTTGATTACTCATCGCTGAGCTAAGACACACACACACACACACACACACACACACACAGAGTAAAGCCTGTGTGACTGATAGGGTTTTCTAACACAGCAGATCAGACTGTGCCTCTGTTCTAGCTCAGTGATGTTTAGTCTGTGTGTGTCTTTGTGTGACTCTGTGTTACGTCTCTGTGTGCGCCTGTGTTTGTGTGCGTCTGACATGCTTTTCCCTTTTTTTTTGCTTGTTGGTTGTCTTGATTTATCTTTTAACGTTTCGTCCCTTTTCATTCATTTCTCTTTGTTCTCTCTTTACTCTCCTCTTTTTTCTGCTCCATTTTTGCCACATTTCTTTCAAACATTTACTTCTCTCATCACTAATCCCTGGCTCATAGCTTTTCCTCCTACTTTTTATCCTTTTTACACCTCTCTCTCTTTCTCTCTCTCTCTTTCTGTCTGACACTACACCTCTCTTTCCCTCCACCCTCTCTTTCCCTTTTCATGCTCAGTCTATCCCCCTCCCACCCTTTCCCTCATTATTCCGTATAATCGGTTGTCTAGACAGTGACTCCCCACACAGATCACACCTGAGAGAGCGCGATGGAGGGAGCAGAGAAAAGAAGGAGACAGAGAGAGACATAAGAGAGTGAGAAAGGATGAGATAAAATGATTTGCCTCCCCTGAAAGTGTCTGAGAGGGAAAGCTGTCTGACACATGACATACAGTGACTGAAAGGGAGAAGCAAGTGACAAAGAAAGGGATGGAAGAAAGAAGGAGCGAGCTAGAAATGAGCAGTGAGAGAGACGATGACATGAAAATACTGTATATACATTAGTTCTGTTCACTATAGACCGGTGTGTTTTCCAACATGTCTCTGTGGGGACTAACTCTAAGTCCCCTGCTGGATCCAGCAAAGGCAGGAACTCTACTCAAAACTAGACGTCCATACTGCAAATGTTTTGTAGGGAATTTTATATAAGTGGTAAGAGTCAAATACGTTGATACTCAACATTTATTATTCAGCATCTTTTTTTACGATTGAACATTTATTATTTCTGGTTAGCTATTCACACCGGTCCATCTCCCGGGTCTTGTTTATTGCAAGTTGGCAAGTAGAATTTAATTAAGCAGCTTGGCTTCAAGCGAAGAGCAGGATCGTGAAAAAGGTCATTTTACATAGTCTGGGCAGAGAGAAAAGTTCAGTTCGTTTCGTGTTATTGGCTTTTTCAAAGGAAATGCTGCGTTCGCACTGCCTCCTGCTTCATCATCAATCCTAGAAAGCTTTGACTTCCAACTATCACAACTATGGCCAAGCTTTTCCAGATAATCTGAAGGCCATTTTGGAAAAGCTTTGTTTTCGTGGAAGAAAATAAACGTCTGGATGGAGGGAGAGAGAAAGATCGAGTAACGATTGAGACTGAGCTGGCTTCATGTACTAAACCTGACCACAGATTCAACTGTGTGTAGTGTCACCTGCTATCCTCCCCACCTTCTTGCTTTTATTTGTTCTCTTTTTCAAAGAAGTCGAGGAAAATAATCTCACCCTGAAGTGTATTTGCTGTTTCAATTTAATGGTTTAGTAACAGAATTTGATAATTGTACAACTGTGATGCTGATTTGTGTGACAAACTTAGAAAGGTTGTAGGAAATACATTTTTAGTGCTGAATAAAAATGATAAAATAAGCATTTTAAGCATAGTGTAGGAAACTTTGATGATTGCAGTGACTGTTAACGGAAAGATGGTTTCTCTTTCTTCTCCACACCACTACGACTCGACTCGCCCCTGGTTGACGGATTACCAACCCACCAGCTTGCTTGTTGTAGCCTGTAACCCACTTTCATCCCACATGTCTCGTGTTACCTCTCTCTCTCGCTCTCTCTGTCTCTGCTTACTCCTGGAGCACATGCACTTTTTTATTGTCTCAACACAACAATTCCTCTCTGCTCCATCTATCTCCACGATTCTCTGCTGAAGGAATCACAGCATGACGCAGAAACCACAGGCGCACATTGTCCCACAGTGGCCATTTGACGTAGTGCAGGGACAGAAAAAACACCTTTTTCCCATTTTTGTGAAACTGATTAGAAATCAAAATGTTCACTTCTGCCCGTGTCACTAATCTTGGATCAGAAAGGGTGAGCTGGAAAGAAAGGGGATTTCATATTAAGGACATTTTCATATCAAGGTGGCTGTAGATCAGCTGTAGAAATGCAGGGTCAGTGGTGCAATTCTCAGTTCCCCTGTGATTGATTCCCCTCAACTTCCTGTTTTAGGTGGTCCAAATATAAAATAATCTACCCAGCAACAGTGGTGTAATTGTTTCTGACTGGCTACGCAGAATCACGAGGTTTAAGTTTGGAGTTTTCTCTTCAGCTGCGCTGCTGTTTGAACAGGTTTGGATTTGAGATGAATCTGTCTCTGGTGGCGCTGATCCTATTCACTGGTGCTGTTTCTACTTCTGCAACATGTAAGACTTAAGCTGCCGTTTTCACCGATTGTCTTTTTGTGAGTGAATGTGAATGTATACTGTTAGAGTCTTTTCAGCTTCGTTCAGATGTCTGAAGACATCTACGATAAGCAGTATGCAAGAGAAAAGAGGAAGGAAAAAGACGAACTTGAACTTTTGTGTGTTTTGGGAAATCATGTGCTCAACGATGATTAAATTATTATTATTTTAATCTTACAACATATTCTTTGATTTTACTCTCATGTGCAATACTCAACAGTTTATAAACAGTTATGAATTTCTTTGAACTGCCAGATATGAAAAAAACATTCGTCTTCATCTCTAAAATCTTTTTGTACTATGTTTTACTGCAGTTTGGAGTGCTTTAGGTTTTATCCAGCTCCAATGGCACTTTCTGCTGTAAAGACATTTTTGTTTCAGAGTTCGACGAGCAGGTAAACTCCACTACTTGGCCCCATGGGAGACCAAGGCTTCACGGCCTAAAGTACAATTTGGGGCGGCTCATCTGTGAACCTGGTTCCTCTTGAACACATGTTTCTGTGTCCTTGGACGAGACACTGAACAGAATCAATGAACCAATCCGTTTATCTGTGATGCTTTTTTCATCGTCCTGTTCACAGCGCTGTCCCATGACTTCCGTTACACCTACGGATGCTATGAATCCGACGGCGTGAGGGTGGACCTCCTCGTTGACAGTGACGTTGTCAGATATGCCGATTTCAGCAAAGGATAAGTGGTATGGGCGATACCCCACCCACTGCAACCTGTAGAAAACTTTACAAAACAAGCTTATGACATTGCCAAAGCTGCTGCTGCTCACTGTCACAGTGTTTTGATTAAAGCCAAAAAAGCTGATCCTGATGTCCCCCTGAGACGAGGTACTGGACATGACTGTCATTTGTGATTTTCCAGAAAGGATCTTAGAGAGTTCATAAAAGTGTTGTTATTCTGTTGTGTTCAATCACCAGAATCTCCCAGCATCTCTGTCTACACCCGGTATGAGGGGGAGGACGGTGTGTAGAACACACTCTTCTGTTTGGCCAATCACTTCTACCCCGCCAACCCTCAACTTCACATGGACCCAGAATGACGTGGAGGTCACAGAGGGGGTGTCCCACCTACGCTACCGCCACAACAGTGACGGGACATTCCACAGAATTTCAACTCTGAGTTTTACTCCTAGAGAAGGAGACGTTTACTCCTGCACGGTGGAGCATCAAGCCTCGCCACAGTCTCTCTCAAAGAGCTGGGGTAAGACAAGCAGGATTAGTGTTTTGTGTAATAAGCCGTAGAGGCAAGGAAGAGTCTGTGTGCATCCAAATCTACAAATGTGTTTCTGCTGCACCACCTTCAGGCTGCTGTTCTCTGTACTTTTTTGTCTCTAGTGGACTGTGATGTCCTTCATCTCTCGAGGTTACAGAAAGATTGTGGTTAAAACGGTTAAAAGGAAGATGTTTTGTTGATCCATCTATCGAACCCACCTCCATCTGTTTGGCTTCCAGCTCATCTGACTTCCTTGTTTGCTCCCACAGAGCAAAAGAGGGCAACGGCTACCAGAGGGTTTTGTCACTTGAATGTAAACACATTTCGTACTAGGCAATTTCAGGGAACTGATTTCTTTCTTGGGAGAACAAATTTAAGGATCCTCTGGTCATTTAACTTAATGAAAGCTCCTCTCTGTTCTGGCTCCACGCTGCTGCACACTTCCACTTAAAATTACATCTAGGTTTTGTTCACAGGGAGATTGTTTGGACAAGAGCTTTGGGGCAAAGGTAATGTTATTTATACATTCATAAAAATCTGGCTCGCAGGTTTAAACACTTGCCGTACATCTTTTTTCACCACTGTCGCTCTTCATTTCACAGCGGAAATGGCTTTGAAACACAGAAAATGTCATTGTTTTTCTTCATTCCACAGAGCTGGAGAAGAGGAAGAGTGTGAGTCCTGCAGCTGTTTTCTTAGGTGCGAGTCTTGTCTTGTGCCTCATCAGAATCGGGACTGGAGCCTATTTTTTCACCAAGAAGCCAAGTGAAAGCTGAAAACAGTGTTTAATAAAGACACGACTGTGGAAATTGTAAGGTCTTACATAATTGATCGTGTATGCTTTCGCCAGTCTGTATGTATATAGAACTGTTCATGGACGACTGAACAGCAAAGAAACCGCAGACTCGTTTGGTGGAAATCGGTTTGCAGATGACTGTTTCACCAACTGAGCTGCTGCCTCACCAAACAGACTTTAACAGTCCAAGGAGAGGAGGGCATTCATTCTTGCTGCTGTGGCTACAGTGCTAACCACTGTGTGAGCCACCATACTGCCCCACAAGGCAAATGCAAACGTTAGGCCTCGTAGTTGTATCTTCCAGTGTTGCAGATCCCTGCACTTCACAGCTTCTGACTGAACACACCTGATCCAGGTAATCAACAGCTCCTGCTCTTGGTTAACAGCTGGAGGGTTGGAAAACAAGCAGGGCTGCAGCTCTCTAGGACCGAACTTGCCTACCCCTGACCTAGACCCATTGTTTCTAGCCACCGTAAACTGATCTTGACCTGTGGAGGGAATGTAAATTAAACAAACTGTGAGAACATTTACAAAAAAGAAGGCAAATGTGTGACAACCCTCACACTACAGGCTCCCTGGTGACTAACTGACCAGCATGTTGGTGCAAATGGTGCCTCTAAAGTTGAATGTGTCATTGCCATGTCTGTAAACACAGAAAAAAACAGAAGATAAAATAAGGTAAGAGAGTGATGGCATTGTGCCACTTAGACACAATAACAAAATGGACTCATCTGATTGCAGCTCAGCATCTTTTGCATGAAGAAGCAGTTTCAACTGCACCAGCAATTAAGGCTTTGGTACTGAAAGTTAAGCTGCTTGTTAATATTACTTTATGCAGAAATAGCAGATGTGTTCAACCACAGCAGTTACAATGAGATTAAACCAGCGAAAAAGGAGACAAACCAGGACATTCTTAACTGTGGAAAAACACAAAAGGTGCAACAAACAAGTTACTGCCGCTGTTGTGAAGCCCAGCAATGACACCTTGTGGACCAGAAGAGGAGTGGCACATTCAAAAGGGATCTGACATCTCTCTTGAGCAGTAGATTTGTTAAAACAATATTAATGCTGTTGAAGCCATGTGTAGATTTTAACTATAATTATTTTGGAGATGAATCCAAAATAATTTCTAAGACATTAAGGTGTTACAGATTAATTGTTCTGTTATTGTACAGCTTTTATTATTGGCTGTTAATTCCTCTTAGGCCTGGAAACCCCCTGTACAGGGGGCTGTTTTATGTGCCTGCACTTCTGAACGTGTGGATTATAATCACAGATTATCATTCCAAGCATGTTGTATATCAAAATGACGGGAAGAAACTCAGACAAAAAAAACCCCTCTACCAACCATTGCAATCGACACAAAAAAAATCAAACACCAAGCAGTTAACTACGCAAGTACCAAGAGAACGACAATTGCTCTCAAATTACTCGGCTGTATTTGCACAACTTCAAGCAAACCAGACAAACAGATGTGATTTGAAAGCAGAGACTCTGCCTTATCACAGTGCTGCTAAAACTCTGGCAGCCAAAGAGTAGCAAAAATAATATTTTAGGATCTTACATTTGCTGTTTTGTGGTCAAAAGTTATATTCCAGCTCGAAACAACAGCACTAATGTTTACTCATATGAATCTACTAAATGGAATGGAAAACCTTAGTGGTATATGAGTGAAATATAAATATATTTCCAGTCTGATACCTGAGAAAGGTCAAATGGCACATGTTGTTGCATTTACTCTATTTATTTATTTTTTATTATTACCCTTAAATTGGCTTCTGACGCATATATAGTAACCTCATATGTCCTAGCTTTATTTTGAGTGGTCATGATCATATAGAGCCCCTGTAGTTGTAATAGCATACTTATATTTATGTAGGATGTGTCATTGGATGCAGTAAAAATAGGCCTAGTGATGAAGAGGTTAAGTCCACAAACAAATAACGTTTTACGGATTTTCTGCAGTACCCACGTTTGACCACAAGATGTCAGAAATGTGAATCAATGTGTGGCATTTAAAATGTTCCGACAGCGCCGTTGTTTCCTTTATAATTGTCCCCGGTTCGACTTCCGGTCCTTCTGTGTTTCCACAACGCGCATGTATGTAGCTGTCCAGAAACTTTGGTGTCATCATGAGTGCTGACAGTTGTAGTGGAAATGTGTCTGTGCCTCTGCGAAATGTGCTGAACTCTATCCGGTGTGTCAGAGATCGAGTCAGGGGTATGTGTGAGAATTGACATATGTCGTAGGACAAATCTAGAAGATACACGTTCACCAAGCTAACTGTGCTAATGTTAGCATTATACGCACCAAATGTTAAACGGGTTGTTTTGGTCGAGTGGGCTCGGTTGTTCTGTTATTATTATTATTTTTATATTATTCGCTTTCGTCCTATTGAAATACATAGCAGTATTACGTTACTGCTTTCTTCTCTGGTAAAGAATTTGACAACATGAATCTGTTAGATAACAAACAGCCTGCTGCAGGTTTTGCTGAATTAAGTTCGCTTAAATTTCTCCATGTGTTGTGCATGTTCAGCTTTTATAGTAGGGACTCTTTTTAAGGACTAAAATAGAGTTTAAAAGCTGCTTTATTATCTGTGGAAACACACACGCACAAAAACATACAAAAAAAAAACAAATTTCACAGTGATCAATATACACGAATAGAAGTTAGTATCCCATTTAATTAAGCAACTGAATTCCACTGTTCAGTCTTTGTGATTATTTAATTGATTATTTGTGTGTTTTTATTAAATATGTATAAAACATCTGAGTCATTTGAACTTTTTAAAAATTAGTTATAAAGGTAACGGCATCAGGTAAAAAGTGAACCATTGTCTTTTAGTATGTTAACTATGTGCCCATGTATTTACCCTGGAAAACACAGGATTGTTCTCATTTGTCAATATTGTCAACCTCAGATGGAGAGTCCAATGAGTCAGATGGAGCCTTCAACCTCTCAAACTTCTGGGACACTCTCAGTTCAGTATAGCTTATCATAACCATTTTCCTATTTTTGTTGTTTTGTTTGTGACGTGGTGCGTGTGGTGTTAGTGCCATCACACCATTGTCCATTGTCAAGCATTATGTGATGTAACTGTCTCATTTGCCCTCAGATCAGGCAGTGAAGGCTGTGTCCCAGGAAGCCACCAAACTCAGCTTGGCCTTCTCCAAACCCCCACTACCATCACAGCAGGTCAGATCACCCTTGTAATCACAAAGAGCCTGTATTTGACCAATTAGAAGAATTGAGTGGTTTTGTGTTCTTGACACTGAAACTGTTCATGACAGGCCAGAATCTGTCTAATAAAAAAGCAAGTTCATAGATTGTTGTTAAGGGAATTTTGTTGCAATTAGGGACTTTGGCATGTACAAACTATCTTAGGACAGAAGTGTTTGTTTGAGCATACCATTAATTCTGACTTTCTTTTCTCTTATCTCTACAGGATGGAGAGAAACTAGCAGAGGCCATCCTGAAGAGTGTCCTGACTCTGTCCACAGTGTATTACTGGCTACCTAAGAGCCAAGGTGATACACACAACCACCAGAACAGTCATGGATTTGGCTCGTTTTCTGCATTTATACTGATAAATACCAATATTATTTCAGTCTTATTAAACACAACAAATTAAAATGACAGTAGCAATGTACTTCTATGCATGTAACATGTAATGAGTTTTATTTTTGTAAGTTGAGTATCTGTGTCTCAGGTGTCACCCTGCGGCGACGGGTCAGAGACGCCACTGTTGAGGTTCTAGAGGGAGTCGCACAGCTGGTGGATGTCCTACTGAGCACACCACTGCAGAGGTACATAAGCCGTTTCATAAAGATAATAATGTCATACGAAGTTGTAACTGTATCCGTTGATGTTTATTAGGGAACCACTAATGGCGTTTTTAGCTAAATCAGAGCATGTTTTACGTCCTGTTCTTCATTCTTATTTCTCCGTTTTTATTCTAATCTAATCTCCTTCATCCTTCGTCTATATCCTCTTTTTCTGCCTTGCTCCAGTCTGACCCAGGAGCAGCTGACATCAACAGGAAGTGTGTGGTCTGCCTGTGACCACTTTGCCCAGTTGCCACGAGGTCAGTTTATTTTACAGGGAAGAAAAAAGCATTAGGTTGGACAGATAAATATTTTGCTGAAGTTAGATTCATCAAAAAGCTACATAGTAGTAGTAAGATTGTATTAATCCTTATCCTTTAATTTGATTTTACAATGTTGTCATTTGTTTTTATTTTCTAAATAATAGGAATATGTTCTGTGCGTGTGTGTTTCCACAGATAATAAAGCAGCGGTTCTTGTGTCTCTGTCGGCTCAGATTGGAGTTGTGAAAGATGCTATAGAGGAAATTAAACAGGTGTGCACACAGCATGAACCTGACACTTGCAAAAGTATTTGCTATCATATTTTAGTGAGAACCCTTTATTTTTCCTCATCACTAGGATTATGGATTATGTAGAGTAGCCATTAAATACACCAAAGGATTGTGTGTGTGTGTTCAGGACGATCTATCACCCTGTTGAATCAACTAACTCTGACACCACTTAGGCTTTATCTGAGGCCCAGGATCCGTTTAGTGACGTCCTCGATGATGAACAGGAAGGGGATGAGCCTCGAGGCAACCAGGACACCTGCTGGTCAGAGAAGGATCGGCGCGTGATCGCTCCGTGCCAGGGGCTCATGACGGCTTCAGCAGCATGTCTGAGAAAGCTGACGGCAGCCGTCAAAACCAGTGGTGATGTCGGTTCACCTCAGAACGTGGCCCAGCTCGATGACCTGGCTGACATCACTGGCGAAATCAGTCCTAGGTAGACACGCGCACACACACACACACACACACACACACACACACACACACACACACACACACACACACACACACACAGTTTCAATGTTACATTATAGCATTATGCTGATGACTAGGAAGGAAGGTGAACACAGTCTTTGTGTGTTTTCTCAGCGTTGATGATCTGGCTCTCTGCCTCTACCCGCCCATGGACCACAGTGAAGTAGAGAACAATGTAAGCCACAGAGGGACATAACGAACACACAGTTATCTCAATTTTTTGTTTTTGCCCATTTAGTGACATTTACCAATGTTGGTAAAAAATTAAATGTAATATTTATATTGTGTATAATTCCAAAAAATCCACATAACACTGGATTTCTTCTTCAAGAAAGTTGCTTGAATGGAATGGTTTTGGAAGTCTGTGCTGTAGAACCCCCAGTTTTCCTCTGCTCACTTAGAAACATTCTTCTTCTCTACAGGCGTCTAAATTGGCAACACTTTTACAGAAAGTTCTTGAGATCATCAGGTAAGATTGACCTGTCTACAGCAGTTAAAGCTGCTAAAAACTGAACATACTGTACATTTAGTTTGTAGTTATTTGGCTCATTGAAATCAAGATTTCATCTCATCAGTTGATCATATAAAAGAGGTTCTTTCCATTACTGCTCGAACCTGATGCTCTTATGGGTGAGAAGGAGTCTGATGAGACGGCTAGCTGCACTAAGCCAAGTAAATCAAAGAAGCTGCACACACGTGCTTCTTGCTGTTTGTCAGACCACAAGGCTGAAAACTCTGTTTTACTAGTCACATATTCTATATTGAACCTGATGCTCTTCTTTCTCACATGCTCCTCTCTCCCCCCTCAGGTTCAGCCATGTGTGCGGGGAATCAGAGCTGACCTGGGTTCAGTTCATAGATGGAGCCGTCAGTCACAACCTGCAGAAAGCCAAAGAGCTTATTCAGCAGGACAGCTAGTGTTTTTATGCAGCATTTCTGTCACGATTTTTTTCTGTGTGTGTGTGTGTGTGTGTGTATGTGTGTGTGTGTGTGTGTGTGTGTGTATACATATGTAGAATGTGTGCAATGTTCATGTGAGAGTGTACAGTGTGTGTGGAGCTCATATTAAGAGGTGGGTTGACTGTGAACATATTAAATACTTCTGTTATAACATTTGGTATTTGTCTGCACACCTTGGCGTGTCTGTAATCCTGTCGGTCACCCTGTCTTTGACTGCTTCGCTGAATATACACGCAGCTTAGTATTTATCATTGTGTGTAAGTGTACAATAAGATTAAGCTGTAAATTGTGTCACATATATCAAGGCCCAAATAAAGACGAGTGCTTATATTTTATGGATTGTAATAATCACAACCATCTTTTCTTCTAGTGCAGATGGTACGTGTCTGCACATCAGATTGCACCTTAGAAGTCAGTGTTTAAGAGTCACGAACTGCAGAACTGTACAAGGGTTAAGATTCTGTGCCATGACACACGAATTTATACCTCTTGTCAAGTTACAATCTTAAATGTATCATATTATCATGGTCACTTATTATATTTCCAACTTATAATGGAAACGGGTGTGGAGGAGATTTGAGTGTGAGGTGCGGGGTGAGCGTGTAGTGCTTTGTGGTTTGAGAAGTTCTTTGAGGTATGGGGGGCATGTTCATGGATACATTGATGAGTAAGGAGAGAAACCTTATAACCAATCCGGGTGGATAAGTGAGTGGAGGGTGGAGTGATGTGGTTATGTTTGCGCACTCTCATCAGGATCCTAGCTGCAGTAAAGTAAAGTGTCTTTGTCACCGTCTTCTCTTTTCCTGTGATCTCAGACAGGTTTCTGTGGTGCCACCTATCTTCAAATGTTTGATTCCAGCTGTGTGATGGGACTTTTTCTCATGCGGCAGAACCAACTTGGGACCAATCATGTTACCGTGCGATGGTTAATCTTCATATCTTAAATACCTACAACTTGTCTTTACACTTGGTTCAGGTGTGGTTTGATACCAGGAGCAGAAATGTTGTGTCCTATTCCAGAAGACGTCTGTGCGTGGTAGCTCCTGATGCACCGACTCCAGCCTCATTTCAATCATTGTGAAGGTCTCACAGGTAATGAGTTTACCTGTGAGACCCATCTTATGAACAGCATTATGTGTTTTACAAAGACATGGCTGCAGGAACATATTTCAGAGTCCAACTGCAACATCAGCGGCGGGCAGAGTCTTTAGCTCCTTTCCTGTGGAACCAGCTCCCAGTTAAAGATCGGGAGGCAGACACCCTCGCTACCTTTAAGATTAGACTGAAAACTTTCCTTTTAGATAAATCTTATAGTTAGAGATGGATCAGGTGACTCTGAACCATCTCTTAGTTAAGCTTCACCTTCTCTATAGTTATGTGAGAATGCTCTTCCTGGACTCAGCATTCAACCACATCATCCCAGAGATCCTGGTCCAGAAACTCTCTCACCTGGGTCTCTGTACCCCTAGCTGCCAGTGGATAAAGGACTTTCAGACAAACAGACCACAGTCTGTCAGACTCAGCCCCCACCTGTCTAGCACCATCACACTCAGCACCAGCTCTCCTCAAGGCTTTGTTCTGAGTCCCCTCCTTTTCACTCTGTACACATCCGACTGATCCCTGACCTATCTCTCAAACACCATTATAAGGTTTGCGGATGACACCACCGTGGTTGGAGTCATCTCAAGGATGGATGAGTTGGACTATAGAGATGAGGTCAATAGACTGACTGCACAGTGTTCGGTAAACAACCTCCAACTGAACACCACAAAGTCAAAAGAACTCATCTCAGACTTGGACAGGAAGGGCAGAGCAGACCCGGCCCCACTTTACATTTGCGGGGACTGTGTGGAGTATAGAGCCTAGAGAATGACTGAATAGAATAAATGTAATAAGCTTTTAAATAGCTATTTCAATATGTCATTAAATCACACAATTTATTAGATATTTTTAAAAAAGTATCTATTTTTTTCACTGTCTATTTATTTCACAGTCTGTGTTGCTGCACGCTGTGAAATAAATGTATCTGTCACATTTTACCCATCAAACTCAGTGGGCGGGTCTTACACCGTTTTCTAGACACACGATTGGGCTGGACTCAAGAACACGCTGCTCCTCTTCGGAGCATCTGAAGGAGTTGCTAACAGGTTGGTGAGAGACTTTCTTAACTTGATATTAAACCAGGAGTGACCAATATAGAATATGTGACTAGTAAAACAGAGTTTTCAGCCTTGTGGTCTGGCAAACAGCAGGAAGCGCATGTGTGCAGCTTCTTCGATTTACTTGGCTTAGTGCAGCTAGCCGTCTCATCAGACTCCTTCTCACCCTGCCTTCAGTAAAGAGAGGAATATATATTTATATTTATTTAACCTAATGAACCTGTTGAACTCTCCTAGTCAGCAAATACCAAGGCGGTAGTAAAGAAGGCCCAGCAGCTCCACGTCCTGAGAGTGCTCAGGAGGAACAACCTGGAGGAGAGGCTGCTGGTGACATTCTACAGAGCCGCCATAGAGAGCATCCTAGCGTACGGCATCACAGCATGGTATACAGGGTGCTCTGCTGCAGACAGAAAAGCATTGCTGAGGGTCATCAGCACAGCCCAGAAGGTCACTGGCTGCTCACTGCTCAGACTGGAGGACATGCCACCTCTCACTACCTCAGCAGAGCTGGCAATATCATCAGGGACTCCTCCCACCCCGACAATCATCTGTTTGAACTGCTACCGTCAGGTCACTTAGAACCAGGACAAATAGATTGAGGGATAGCTTCTTTCTCAGAGCTATCACCGTAGTAAATACAAACACAAAACCAGATGAACCCGTGAAACCCGAACCAGTCATAAACTGATCAATGTGATAATGTGTAATAATATTTATATGCGATATTTTCATTCACATGTACGAAATGGAGAACCCAAATGCAGACCAGAGACAATAGAGGGTTCAAACAAAGAGACTTTATTGTAAATTAACACACGGCAGGATGCAACAGAAAATCACTCTTACTACGAGGCTAAATGGCTATACTGAAAATACCAATAGACAGGGGGATTGAACAGACACAGAAGGACAAAAGAGAAAAGAGAGTGAAAGACCGAAGGGAAAAATAAGAAACTGAACCCAAAAACCAACTTACTGAGCGACACGTAGCGACCGGTGGCATGGAACCTTGAGTTGAGTATGAACTGACAAAGGAAAGGAGGACGTGCAGAGGCTTAAATGGTGAGAGGAGTGATTGATAACGGGGCACACCTGGAAAAAATGAGGGAGTGAAAGTGGAGAGAGAGGGGAGTGGTAAAGTGAGGGAGGAACAAGGACACATGAGGGCTGGAGGAGACATGACACTGACAAATATTCAACTCAGTCATTATGCAAAATGCTGTTACTACATTAATGCTGCTATCTTGTGTATATATTGGCGAATATTATTGTTTGTTTTTACATTTCATTTTATTATTGTATTTTTTCCGCATTCTCATCTTTTTGCACCAAAGGGAGTGGAACTCCAATTTCGTTGTACCCTGTACAATGACAATAAAAGCTATTCTATTCTATTCTATTTGATTCTATTCTATTCTCTGTCCACTATCATGACATCATTACATGTTATTAACATTGTTTCTTCTCTCTCCCCTAGTTGTACTTCGCTGCTTCTCTTGTTGTTATTATGATCTCTGTTACCTGCTGTCCTTTTCTCTTTCCTCTGTCCACTGCAGATGACCCCCACCCTGAGCCTGATTCTGCTGGAGGTTTCTGTGGTAGGTCCTAAACCTCAGACTGTAAATTGTGTTGAGATGACTTATGTTGAATTGAATTGAATGACAGGTGGTGGTTGCATTCTGGGTGGTGTTGCAGTCTTAGGCCAATTTCCACCTGAATATTGTAAAGCAGCAGGAGGAATGCCCTTTTAAATCTATCAGTTTCAGTAGGGTACAACGTTCTTGGATTTAGTTGGGGCCATCAAACTAAATGAAACCTTACACATATAGAATGTGTAGTTTGCTAGTAGAACATTGTTTCTCCAGAAAATGTCCCATTTCCACCTTAATTTAAAATGTGTATGAATTTATGACAAACATTGGGCAACAAACATGAGGAGTCCAACTTAACATCATTGCGAAACTGCACATAGAGGTTAGATAGATGTTAGCTCTGATAACTCCAAACCATGTATTCTGTGGAAAGTGGTTGAGATGAAAACTGCTGACGTATTGGTTCACAATGAATCACATTTTTCCCAGCAGCTGCCTGTGTGCCCAACCCACTCTGTGATGCTTCAGTACTAAAATAATATGATCTTACCTGCTGCTAATTCAGTCATATGTCCCAACCTGTCCCCGTCCCCCTCTCCCCACCCATTACCATTGAAAAATAAGGACAGTGTCATTGCTCCAAACAGCTGTTGTACATATACTTTTATAGGCAGTGCTTTGTGTTAAATGAGAAAATAAATCATCTGTTTGCAGCACGAGGTCCTGGTGACTCACCTGCAGTATTAACTAAAGGCTCCAGATAATCACTGCAAGCATCAACAGTTCTTGGACATTTCAGAGTTTCTGATTTTCTTTTCTGTTATTATTTATTAGGCTTTCACAACAAGGTTAAATAAGTCATGTAAGGACTATAAATGATGTTAGAAGGTTTGAAACCAGTGGGTGTGCTGCTTTGCTTCCTTTGCTTTTTCCTTATCTAAGAAGCATCTGTTATATCTGTATTTTTTCTTAATCTAACCGCTAGAAATATTTTACTAGGATCTGATGATGGTCAGAACTTTGTAAATATGTTTTCAACAAAGAAAAACAAATCCTCACAGTCCTTGACAAAGGGCACACAAGATATGTGTACTTCTATAGAACTGTTTTTACAAGCACTTACTGTAAAAAAAAAGTTCTGTTAAAAGGAGGGAGGCATGTTGTTACATCAACTCATGCGGAAAGAAGCTTCACTATGTTGCTCTGCATAGCTCAACATATCAATAATCTCGTCTAGACAGCTGCTTTCCATGTACAGGTCCTTCTCAAAAAATTTGCATGTTGTGATAAAGTTCATTATTTTCTGTAATTTATTGATAAACATTTGACTGTCATATATTTTAGATTTATTACACACAATTGAAGTAGTTCAGGGCCTTTCATTGTTTTAATATTGATGATTGTGGCATACAGCTCAAGAAAACC
>JAUMTR010000022.1:20386393-20490041 GCA_032270685.1 Microctenopoma stevenorrisi
CCCCCCCAAAAGAACAGGCCTCAACTCTCTTGGCATTTCTCTGTCTAACGAGTTAAATTTGACAATTAGCTCCATCTCCAGCTGGCAGACCGCTCTGGAGGAGGGGCCACCTATGCACGACTTACATTACCATAAGTCGTGTGAATTCTGGGCTATTGCATGAATGAACTAAACGTTGTTCACCCACCTGCTTGGCAAGAGAGCAGGCCTGCTCGGGCGAGTTGAGGATTTCGTAGTAGAAGACGGAGAAGTTGAGGGCCAGGCCGAGTCGGATGGGGTGTGTTGGCTGCATGTCCTTCTTGCTGATGTCAAAGGCTTTCTGGTAGGCCTGCTGAGAGTTATCCACCGTGTCTGCGCAACACAGGAACATGTGACTTAACTGCACCCCTAAACATCTTACAACCATCTTCACAAGGGGACAGTGGTTACTATGGCAGTCGCAACCAACATACTTTTGTACTTGGGACAGCACAGATTAGAAGGAAGTGACAGCCTGGACACCATTTTACTGCAATCAGTTCAATTATTAGCCAAGCTATGAACCAACAAAGGCAACAGTTGCCACCAACATTCCTGAAGAATCCAGTCTAATAAACTTTGGTATGCCTACACATTACATCTTTCAAAGTATCACACTGCCTATTTTGAATAAGGAGGAAAATAAATGGACAGATTAAGCAACTTAATATTCTTCATTTACTTAATCCAATGAACATTTTTCAGCTTTTTCTCAAACAAATAACTCAAATTTAACTGGTACATTAGTGAATGAATCTCTACAGATGGAAAGGGATTTTGCACTTAGACATCAAAAGGTAATTTCTAAAGAAAAAACGTGTTAACATTTTTTGGTCACATCGTCATTACATTCAGCAGAAAGTCACTCATTTCCTAAATGTGTCACCAAATAATCACAACTGCCTAAACTATGGGGGCTTCGGCTTATCGTCATGACAATCAGTCAGACACCTGATAACCTTGGCAACAAACAGTCTCTTGGCAAAAGCTTGCAGGAGTCTGTCTCACTATTAAAAACAGGAGCTTTGGCCCAAAATAATCAAATGATTAGTAGGTAATTTTTCTGAAGTCTTCATCAGATGGTTTATTCATGACCTATTAAAGGGGTCATGTAATTTATCATGACCGTATCAGTGCGACACTACTTGTGAAACCTTGGTATGACTAATGTGAACAAATGACATCATGGCTGCGACTAATTAAATAAACCATAATATGTCGTCTAACCCCTCCCTGCCACTTATCTCTTCACTGTTGTAAAAATACTTATCAATCTGGTTTCCCTTTACCATGTGCAATTGTAAACAGATTTTATGTCTGTGTTCTTGGCCGACAGATCGTCTACAATCCAGCATCTTGGGGACAGAATGTAAAATGTAGAAAAGAGGAAAGTAGAAAGTGACATCTTCTCGTTACGGTTTTGTTAATAATTCTCCGTTAGATGTGTTAAACACAAAGGTGCTTTGATTTCTGTGCTATCTGTCATTTTATTATTCTAACCTTTCTTTAACCAGATTAGTCCCACTGAGTTCATACAACTCTTAGGGTGACCTGGCCAAGAAGGCAGCAAAACAAAGCCACATTAAACACATTTCATGTACACATTAAAATCACTCACATAAAACACTTGCATACAGACATAGCAGATTGTAATGACTTCACCGTGGCTTTAAACTCATTCAATGAAACAAGGGCTTGAAGTTGAAGCTCTTAAAGACATTAAGCATGTACCACTGCTGACAGTTCATCCAGGCTGTATTACATTACGGCCTGACTACATGGAGTTTCATGCTCTTTCTCAAGCAATAACAGACTTCTCATTGCAAGCAATGAAAAAGTTTAACTAAGTTCAATTCAATAAAAGGGAATACTTAGTCCTGGACTAACTATTTGAGTGAAAAAAGGATCATCAGTGTGGCGCATTGAGTAGGGAATCTGCTCTTTTACTGGGTTCAACAAACATCCCTCTACTTAACAAAACTTCCTTTCTGCTCCAGGGCTGTTGCACTGACCTCAACCTAAACGTAGAATCCTAAATTGGTTATAGTGGAACTACATCAACATGTTTCCCTTTCAAACACAGAATACTGCACGTACCTCTGTCCCTGACAAAAGTGAAGGAAAACTGGGTTTTTAATGGCTTGAGCCTCGTTACTCACCCTTCTTTGAATCTCCAGAGGCCACCTCTGACAGGTATCTGAAGTAGTCTCCTTTCATTTTGAGGTAGAATACCTTGCTCTCGGCCTGAGATGCATTGGGAATGAGGAATTTGTCGAGCAGATTCTGAAACGGGCAGATGACCAGAGGGGTTAATAAACTAAAAATGGCACCAGATTGGCAGTAAAGTGACAACTGGGTAGCGTTAATTCATCATACTCTTACTAATAAGAAAAATAGTATTGTTTTTCTTTGCCCATGAAAGTTTAAAGGAACTCCGAATTTGCAGGATGGAGAACCACTGTCACACAATGAGCAGGATTCTAAATAAATTTCTAATTAACGAGACCGTGATTTGTCAGGAGTTCGCTCAACTGGATTAGACAAAGATTCGTTTGTTTTTTCTGACTATTATCTAGATTAAATAAATGCTTTATGAATTGGTTATCCAGAAACGTGTCATTTGAAAATAGATTAGAGCTGTGCTTAACCTATCCTCCCAACAAAGCTCTTTTACTTTAGCAACTACTTCCAATAAACAACTGTTCCAGATCTCTGTTTTTTAGAGAAAATATATAGGATTCAACTGCCTTTTAAATTTAGGCTGTATAATAAAATCCATTCTGTCACTTTACATACAATAACTGAATTTCAGCACAGAACCTATTCTGGGTGTAGGCACACAGAAGAATAAATTACAATTATTGCTTTTAGTTTAATCTACTGCAAATATCTTCTAGGTCAAGGTCACTGACATGTTTTCTGTCCCGTGGATGCTTCAAAGCTTTCCCATTCCAATCTTCCTGCTGCTTTAAGGACAGCATGTCTCCACCCGTCCTTCCCTCCCTTCATTCCTACACCACCACATCACCGCAGAGGCATCCAGCTTGACCTAGGTATTAATAGAACTCTGCTCAGGCACTAAAATCTTAGTCTGGTTTGACCTTGAGCAATTCCTGTTCCAACCTACTCAGCACCTCACAGTGACTATGTGATCACACCCAATATACATTTTTGATATCTTTAAACCCTAAAATCTCAGTAGCTAAAGAGACTTTCAACCCAGTCTAGGTGCAAACAGTGAGCTTTGCCTTAATCTTTTGCTTCCCCCGATGCTCCGAACTGATAGACGAACAAAAGATAACTCAAAAATGAAAGCCCTGAAATTGTACACCGGTTCCACTTAATAAAGACACAGTGACAAACTTGAGCTAAGCGAGACACAATGATCAGTTAAATTATTTTGAATTAACACTCGCTGTGGACAGTTTTGATGCCATTATAAACTACTGGGCAGTGTCATCTAATAACCCTTCAACCTTCATGTATTAGTCAAACTGGACTTGCTGGCTCTCTATTCATCCTCTCAGTGATACCTGTGATGTTTTGTTTAATGCAGCACTATTTTAGTCTGAACACCTGCTCAGGTCTCAGCTGGCTCAGACTGATGACATACTTCTCGTAACACCCCTTGTCTCTATACTTTTTGTAAATCTAACTTCACATGACTTGCGGCACAGTGCTCACTTATAAGTCGAGTACTCGTGTTCATGCAAGTCATTGCAAAACACAGGCGTCTAAGTGGGAAAATTAAAGCTTTGTTTGACACTCTTTCAATAGCTGCCAGCAACATTATTACTGTTCAAACGAGTGGCACCATTTGACCGTCTACCCTCAGCCTCAACGAGGGACCACAGCACTTTCTCCCACTATCTCGCTCTCTTCCTCTGCTGCTTCCCCTTCTGTACCACTCCTCTCATTCCTACCACTCACCACCATCCCCCATCTTGTCCTTGTCCCTCTTACTCCATCTTCACACCCCCTCGACTCCCTGCCTGCCCTCTCCCATCCCTTTCCGTACCAGCACGTCATGGCAGATTTCTTGGAGTTCAGACTCGATCTTCACACGGTAATCGCGGGCCATCTGCTGTTTCTTCTCATTCCCCTCAGTCTTCTGCTCGATGCTGGAGATGACGCGCCAGGATGAACGACGGGCCCCCACCTAACGGAAACAAAGTTAACAAAATAACTGACACATCTTACCTACATGCGTTAGTGCTGGGAAGCCTGAGGCAGCTCTTACATCATTTGTACTTCAAAGTTAGACTATAAAATATTGATAAACACAAAAACCACAGCTAAAGTGCTAACCTAAGATGGGATAAGCTTTACTGGACTATCCAAGATAGCAGAATAATGCACATTATTTGCACTGCATGTACATTTTCAGTTTTAAATTAAATGGATTGACTAACTACAGCAGGTGATCCTTGTTGCCTCAGTTGTTAGTCTTGGCTAGTTGAAAATGTTGTGCAACAATATGCATCGTGAGAGTACAGTGATAGAAAACTAGACTTATGGTGATGAGGGAAAAACAAATGAGAACAAATTTTATTCTATAAGCTAAGTGTGGTGGAAAAAGAGAAAGTGGAATGGATGGATTTCCACCACAGACTGCTGATGTGCTTGAACTGACCATTAAGAGTAACCAGGCAGTTTCCTCAAAAGAACTTTATTGTGAAAAGAATCCAGCCCTGATAGAGTTCCACACTTTTAGTAATAAGTAGAACATTTCTAGTAATTCTTTAGGATTCGGATCCTGTTTGGGGTCTTCTTTTCCGCCACACAACTCAGATTAAGATAATCTTATCTCAAGTTGAAACATTTAACCTGGATACAGATGTAGATTTGTCTCTGGCAGTTTGTGCTCGTCAGCAGGTGTGCTTCAGTTTACAAGCACTCGGTCTGTGATCATGCATCCAACGTCACACCTGCTTCAAAAATTGGGTCTTATCAAAAAAATGAAGGCATCAATTTAGATGTTAAGCCAATTATCATATATTTTTAATTACAGAAATTCTAATTGAGGTGTTCTGCTAAAGAAGATTGTGTATTTTTAGATGTAGAATCTATAGAACAAGCAAAGAGTAAGAAGTGAAATCATTTTGCATACAATACATTTCTGTCTATTATCAGTCAAACTTAAGTGTCATGAGCATTTTGACTTCTGTACTAATGAATTATATAGTTGCACCTTGTGCCTATTCTGGTTTTAGAGGGGAATAAACGTTTCAATCATGAGATAGATGGATGCCATACCACATTCTTGTAGGCGACAGAGAGCAGGTTGCGCTCCTCGTTGCTGAGCTCCAGGCCCTGCTCCGTCACGGCCTTCATAGCAGCTGCCATGTCGTCGTAGCGCTCTGCCTGCTCTGCCAGCTTGGCTTTCTGGACCAGATCGTTCTTATCCATCTTTTAGGCTGCAAAGAGAAGACCAGGTGACAGGAAAGAGTTATGTTTGCACTTGCCATTTACAAGCACAACTGGATCGGCATTAATAATAAACTCATTTGCTGAATGGACCTTCATAAAACAAAGTATGTAATTAAATATACCAGCAAAGACCTAACAATGCTCCCTTTTCTCTAAAGAAATCTGCATGTCTAAGTAGGCTACAGTCTTGCCTCTAGCTCCTGTAGGTCTAACGTTCGAATAATGAGCTTTCACTGGTTTTAGGCATCTGCAAGGACAATTAATTTAAATAACTTGTATTCCTGTTATTTTAACACGTAAACGGCTCAATAATTGATTCATGCCACAGTAGAAAGACATATTGATACATTCACAGCAGAAACCAGCTTTATCCCCATATCTGCTTGCAAGTGAGTGGGATAAGGCATTGTTTTGTGAGAACAGTAGTGATCATCCTGCATTATTTAAGTATCC
The DNA here is from genome assembly GCA_032270685.1 of Microctenopoma stevenorrisi. Lineage (NCBI taxonomy): Eukaryota > Metazoa > Chordata > Actinopteri > Anabantiformes > Anabantidae > Microctenopoma > Microctenopoma stevenorrisi. Next base: position 20,392,295 of record JAUMTR010000022.1, read on the forward strand.
TTGAAGCTTATCTGACCTCTGACCTCCCTAAGGAAGCAGGACAGTAAAGACAAGGAATGCCTATGGAAGATAAACCATGTAAACTACACAAAATAATTTTATTTACTGGATAGTTTGAGAGACTCTTCAGGTATTCTGGATTCTCTCTGAGACTAACAGTAGATTTTTCTTTTGTTTGTGGATCAATAATGTTCAGTTTTGATCTAACACAATCTATGTGCTTGAAAAAGCTTAAACTCAAACCTACTACAACAAATAAGCAATTATTTGTGGATGATTGCAGAAGACTAATAATAGAGCATATTGTATTGTAAAGGAGGCATCACGAAATAAGTAGTTTCTAATAAACCTATTCACTCCACCAAACCCACTCGAGGACATCATTATTTGTTTCTTGAATGTTTCCTGTTTGAACTTGAATTTTTGTCTGACTCATTCTCTTACTGGAAAATAAATCTCCAAGTCAGAGTTCTCCAAAATTATAACAAACAGGTTTTTTCAATGGGTCAACGGGCTTCATGGTGATGTGTAGTGTTGGGCAGGAAATAAGACAAAGTCTTGTTACAGCAAGAACCTGAAATGTTTACCATATTTTATATTTCTTACTGCACATTAAAGTATATTTGAAAAAAATTTCTGCAGTCTTCCCATGATTTATGCTTTTCAATAAACTTGTTCCACATTAATGTAGAAAGATAAAAAATAATAATGCAGGTGTGCACACAAAGAAAATTACTTGGTGTGATTACCTTAAACTCAATGATGTCTACCTCACACCACCAGATGGCACCATTGCTACTTTACCCCTCATTTAATGGTGGTTTACTTTAGAAGCTTACCTGTTATCTTCCAGTAAATGAACACCAGAGAAAGTGGCAACTACGTATCTGATGAGTTTTACTGGAAATTATTTCTCACAGTAAATACTGTCATATTGACAAAAGTGTCTTTGTATAACTAAAAGGTTTCTACATTTGGACATGCTATTAGTTGGTAGTTAAGGATGAAAAGGCCTTTTGCATGAGAGATTAAACTAAATCAAGAACCTCAAGGTCAACTGCCACCAAACAGTATGGGAGTTTTGATGTAATTTGCATCAATTTAATCAGCCCCTCAAAATTTACATATTTATAAAAGACTGTTTATATCTACCACTGCAGCACATCATGTGTCTACAGGAAAGTACTTTATATTTAACTTGCAAAGAGACCATGTCTTCATTATGTACTTTCAACATCTTGAAGCATCGCTGGTGTACTTATACACCAGAAGTATGCAAACAATACTAGGGCACACATTTGCTTATTAAACACCATCTATAACAGTAGCATTTAAAAATTCTACTCAAGTACCAAAGTAAAAGTAAAATTATAGGTACTCTGCTAAGAAAACCGTATTTTAAGTAATGTTGAACAGTACGTAAAATATATTGTTTCCTACAAACTGTGGAAGAAAATGAGCAGTCAGTGAAAGGACCATAAATGAAACATCAGCATTTTCCTAAGAACCTGCACCTACAAAAAGAAAGAACTAACTAATGTCGTTAGGATAAATAACAATATGTTTCTCTAATTTGTGAGTAAATAAATTACTTATTACAGTACAGTAAATGTATTTGGTTACTCGCCACCTCTGCTGCAGTCTACTTACTGGGGTTTACAGTGCAGATGCAAAGGTCGGATTGTAAAACACAGTATCTGCTAAAAGTGAATACACCATAACCAGCTTAACAAGGATCTAAACTATTATTTAGGTTGAGCTTTATATCTATTAGTAACTAAGAAACAAAAACGTACAAAAATCTATTTTTGTAAATATAATTAACCGCTGTTTTTTTTTTGTTTTTACTTCGAGAATATGTACACTATAAGAACTAGAAAAGACTGCTCTAGCAAAAACTACTGAACATTAAATCGACGTTCAGACTCCATGTGTCATTTCAGGCATTCAAGATTAGCCGCTCTTATTTTAGCATCTTCGGGTTAGCATTTAGCTTTCGCTAAAATGTCGCGTGTGCTACAAAGCGCTAGTCAACCGCGGCATCGATTTACATTTATCCAATTATTCAGTCATCTTTAATTATCTGGCACGCTACCAACAAACCCGACATTAGCAACGCTGCGTCCGAACCGCCCAGCTAACTATTCGGGTTAACAGGCTAAGGTTGTGCGCACAGAAAAATACAGAACATCGTTTCCAACGGAATACAATTATTCATTTAACGCGTTTAAACCATCGCCTCTGCAAAGGGTTTAACACTAACTGTTTAATTGCTGCCCTCAAGTCTCCAACACTGAGGTTGCAGCGTTTAATCGGCCTGCCAGCAGCTAACACTACGCCCTCCTTGTCGCATTCCCCTGCGGAATTTTAAGATGGAGAGATAGATTACCGCCAGCTAGCTAGCATGCTAACAGAACGTCACAGCACAGTCGTTGGCTTTAAGGTTTAGCTTAGCCGCTAACGGGAACTGACCCAGTTCAATCCGAACGGCGATACCGTGTGTGCCGACATCGATGTAAAATTGCTGGACGTTGGCACATGGCATTAGTTAAGGGTGGTACACTGGTCGTTCGTTCCGAAAACGTTTTTAAAAGTGAATCTAATTTGAAGGAAACTCCCGGGAAACGGAGAGGGTGTGTTAGCTTCAATAGCGTTTCACTACGCCATGACGGAGCTCAGCTACAGACATCAACACATCTATCAGGTCTGTTCCTCGATTAACGAGGATAGATGTGTCGGTTACGCCGTTGTGGCATGGGTTCGGTGCTAGCCTGATGTTACCCACCGCGCTAAGTACTGAGCAGTAGCTGCTAATATATTTCTGCTGCTCTCACGACGGCCGACGCAAGGCTGCTGCTAAGCTGTCAAAATGGCCAAACTAGGGTGCTGCTTCTCCCTCCCAACACGGGAACGGCGCACTACGCATGGCATAGAGCGAAGTCTTTCCCTTCTAAATCGCGTCTCTGTAGCACGTTCGACAATACAAAGACCACAATTAAGCCCATACCAGGTGTTTTGGGGGTTATTTATCACAATTTGGCCACTAGTCTCGGCCTAAATCCTCGCACCCAGCCCCAAACCACAATAGGCACCTTCCGCCGCAGATGCAGGAATGGGGCCACAGCTGGGGCGACCGTTCCTCCCAAAAAAACACTCTTTATGCTGAATATAAGATAATAATCGATTGATATGCAAGTGAACTCACACTTGGAGCGTACAAATAATCCCGATTTTATTCTCCGAACGATGGGAGTTTAACAAGCCGTCCTCTGCTCGTTGCTCAGGGTATTCAGGGCAGTACCACTTCCGCCTGCTCCGACACTTCCGCTTCCTCTAAACCCCGCCCCTCCCCCCGCCAGTATCCATGGCAACCGCGATAGGGGGTTTCCTAAGCATCTTGCGAGGGGCTTTGACGTCAGGAGGACCATGGAAACCGCTACAGGATGACGTGCGTCGGTCTCCGTGGCAACTGTCTCCACGAGGCCGCTGCTGTCGTATCTTAGTTCACCATCATGTCAGCTGCCACAGCTTTGTGTGGGTTACACGTAGTATTATTATTATTATTATGATTAATATTTTTACAAGCGTCTGTACCTCTTCCACCTACACATTCTCTGCCAAGTGCCAACCTTCAAACGTACAATTTCTATCCATGCTATGTGTTAGCTTTAGCTTTAATTTCCAACTTTGTTGAAATCCCATCTTTTACCAGTTCATAATTCTTTGCAATCCTTTAGTGGAAAAGCCACCCAAATTTTTGTATTTACTGTTTAACAATTCCTTTTTAAGTCAGCAACTAGTCAACATACACACTTTTTACACTCATACACTTGCTTTTTAATAGATATTTCTTTGGCAGACAAGCATTCAAGTGGCACCCCTTAGTTTGATATCCCTCAGGCTGAAGTGGGCCGTAAAAAGAGATTTCAGAATTTCAGAAACTTGTGTTGTTTAATCAGTGATAAAGTGGTTGTGACTGAACTTATCAGTTGGGCAGGATGCTTTTTTCTATTAAACAGTTTAAATTCAAAATACATTATGCATGACATGTGTCTACGCATTTCATTCTCCAAATTGTCAGTGCATCTATCTGCCTAATGTAATTTTAGCCTAATAAAATCAGATTTTTATTTAATACACAATTCAAACTGCATTCCCCAAACTTTGTAGTTGTATTGTAACAAATGTCCTTTTAGTATGTATTAAAACCAGCCGTTCTCCAGAGATGTTGGGGCACTGTGAATGGTGATAAGAATGCAATGATATGTAAATCTAATAAACCCATATTTTATTACCGAAAGAACATAGAAAACATCCACAATCTTTAAACTGACACGATGTACCATTTAAAAAATGGCAATTTTGAAAATGATGGCTGCAAAGTTGTGACAGAGGCAACAGAAGTCTGGAAAAGTAAGTGGTGCTAACAAGGAAGATCTGAAAGAAATTGGTTCTGATATATCTGATAATTGGTAACAAGCCAGTAACATGATCCAAAATGAAAAGTGCATTATAGAGATTCAGTAGCGGTAGAGCAGTCGCCAGCTAATCGGAAGATCGGTGGTTTGATTCCTGGCACCTCCAGTCATATGTCGAAGTGTGCTCGGGCAAGACACTGAATCTGGGATATTATCTTGCATGCTGCACCTCAGGCTGTCCAGGATGAAAATATACCCTCAGGACACATGATGGATCATGTCATAAGGAACTGATCTGATCTGGATCAGTTTTTCAGTCCAAAGTCCTCTATGACTTTGAATTAAGCCATGTAGGTTGATTATTAAAATTTTTATGTGGCATTCCTTTGTTCCCAAAACATTATCCATTTAATGTCAGTATGGAGATCCATTGTCTATCTATCTATCTATTATCTGATCTAATGTGTGTCAAAGTGTTCCTTTAATGCATCTTAAAATGCAAAACATGACACAGAACACCCACAACTGGTGAGCAGTTAGATTCCTCTGTCCCAATGTTTTCGGTACATGTTGCTGCCATCAATTGGAGAAAAAGAAAATCTGGGTTTATGAAATCTGAAAGTCATATCTCAGTACTTCAAACCTATCTGTAGTATTATATAATTTCAATGTCTCTGTAGGTGTCAGGCTGCTCTGTCTGATGAAATTGACAGAATTAAATACAAGTTTTTCAATACAAAGTCCCTACTGAGTAGGATTAATCTTATACATACATTCTACTGGATTGAAATTATTGTTTCAACGATGTGAAAATCCATTACAGCAAAAGGAAGATTTTTATCCAACCAGTGCACAAAGTAAAACAAGTGCACAGTTATAGATCCACTGTTTAAAATAGTAGTTTTAATATATGTACAGAAATGACAATAAACTAGGGATTATGTATGGTTACAGAACAAAAATACGAAAGGTGTAATTAACAATAATACACGTGTAAACTACTGTATATTACAAATTATTATTTGTATTTAAGTAGAACCTGTTCTACTGCAGAGATTTTTTGTTGCTGCATTACAGAACACTTTTCTCCTAATCTCCTAATCAAAGCGAGAGTCCAACTAAAAAACCTTTGCATGATGTAAAACTGCAGTGTGCAGCAGCGGCAGATTGAAAACACTGGCTACAAAGTCCCTCACATAATAAATAACAAGATCATTATTTAGTCCTATGAATTTAAACCTTTTTCTTATTTGGATTGTTAGATTATGGGAATTAAACAGTACGGTTGACTGTCATCAAACCTGCTTTCCTGTTACTGGTGCCTGTCTGTGCACTGTGGACATGTTGATATGGTAATTTCTAGTAGTGTTAGGTTATACATCTACAAACTGGTTATTTAAGAGTGGGCATCTATAACTCAATATCAGTGTGGCATTAAAACTTGATACAGTTCTAAGCTTCCTTTATTACATACTTCATAATGTTGTATGATACCTACTTCTTAACATCTGATTAACAGATTAGTCTCTTGCCCCACATTTTTCTGACCTTTGTAAGAAAGGGACAAAAACAGGAGGTAAGAAAAAGTGAAAAAGAATATGATGGAGGAGATTCTTTGCTCTCTATCACATGTCTTGATTCAAATACTTGCAGCTTCTCTGTACCTCACTGTAGCAGCCACAAGATGGTAGTAAAGGCTGATGCTAGTTTTATGTGTGGCTAGGACAGATGTGCTGTGTGCCCAGCAAATTATCACTGAAGATGATAGAGTATCGTGTATTTAAATAACACTTTATATTATTATTATTTAGAACAATTATGTTTGTGTTTGCATCTAGAAAACAGGCATTTTATCATTTGCTATTTTGTTTTTTATTGACATTTTATTTTTTTGACAAGTGATTAATACAAATTAAAAACCTTATTTATTTGATAATTTAACAACATTTTTACACAGTTATAAGATGCTACACACAAGGCTAAAATAAGATGCAAACAAACATAGAAACTACATTAACATTGATGCATATATTTATATATATATATATATATATATATATATACACACATATATATAAATACAGCATAGATACGACCCATATGTTAAAAACATCAACTCAGGAAAGGAAGGAAAACAGGTATAAAAAAAGAGCAGTTATCGCTGTTTCATTACATATTTTTATTGTTCATTGTGTGTTTGATTAAAGCTCTCCTGAGCTTACATCTGCTGTGGGACCACATTAATCTGCACAGCATTGTGCGAACATGTATAAATATAAGTATGTGTTCAGCAGCAGAACATGCTCAGGAATTGAAGCATGACTTGTCCTTTTTGTCAAACACCTATGCTAAAGAAGATACGCTAAAAACATGTTTCGGTTGTCATTTCTCTGATAGCTCAACCTTTTCACTGTGACCCAGAAATGTCTTAAATTTAGATGATGATCATCATCATCCTCTGCAGGATGTGTTTAATCTCAATATGTTCCATTATAGAGAGGCTGGCCTGACCAAAATTCATTCATCAATAGTCTATTTCAAGATGCACTTCCTGTTCCTAAAAATGTGATATTTTAGAATGACTCATAACTTCAACCATGAGCGTAACCTAAATTTTGGACTTTGAATTTTAGAAACTTTTGATCATGTGTACCGGCGACCAGTGTTTAACAATAGAGGAAAGTTGTGTAGCATCGGGATGTTTTTTGTGTATGTAATCAGACAATCTGACGTTAACGCCCTCTAAATGAGAACAACTAAGTGGCACAGCAGGTGATCAGAGACAGCAGGACACTTTTAACAGTCTGCAGCTGTTGCTCTGTTGTCTCTGTCAGGCCACCAATCAATATGAGTAAGAATTATGAATTGATATCATCAGTGCAGTTCTGGGGATATCTCCTTGCTCTTTTTCTCCTAATCAAAGCGAGAGTCCAACTAAAAAACCTTTGCATGATGTAAAACTGCTGTGTGCAGCAGCGGCAGATTGAAAACACTGGCTACAAATTCCCTCACATATTAAATAACAAGATCATTATCTAGTCCTATGAATTTAAACTTTTTTCTTATTTGGACTGTTAGATTATGAGAATCAAACAGTACGTTTGACTGTCATCAAACCGTCATCCTGCTTTCCTGTTACTGGTGCCTGTCTGTGCACTATGGACATGTTGATAAAGGGTGGTTATGTGAAGGTTAGGTTAAGGTGTCGCGTGCTGCTGATTGAGACGCGAAACAAGACTCTAGTCCTCTGGTAACCTTGGAGAGACGAAATAAGGACGGCTATGCTTAGCTTTCTTTTCAGGTCACTTAAGAACGTCAGTCATTACCAATGGAACCAATTCAGCAAATGAACGCAAAGACGGAACAGTGGTTGAGGGAGCTGATTGGAGTGATAGGATTCAGGTTTATGCATATCATATTTTTACCATGCATGGTAAAGAAGACGTGCTGGCCTTAACCAACTGCTCTTGCACTTGTAAATACGTAGGTAAATAAGTGAAGGAGTTGGAACTAATGTTACTGCTAACAGCTAGCTGTATTGATGATATTATTTCTTCCCGACTTCAGTGACAGACATGAAATCCTTTTATTAAATTCATAACATACCTTTAAGTTCCCCACACTTGCACTGTGCCCAAGGAGAAATGTAGGGGTACTTCTTGATTCTTAAAATGTCTCTCTGTATTTCCAACACTTAACAAAGACTGTCATCAGATGTCATCTGTCAGTTCAGAACCATGGTTGAATGAGCTCTTTCCTTCTATTCCAGGAAGCAGGAACCCTTAATCATGTGTTGGTATACAGCCACTGTCCCTAAAATCAAGGAGGCTGCTCTAGCTTGTACTATACAGTGTTCTCACCAGGACTAGAGTAAACCTCAGTATTCCCCAGCCTTACATGTGCATGACTTTCCTAAGTGAAAACAGCCTAATACATGTGCCTTGATTGTGCTGATGCTCTGTGTTTAGCGGTTAATTACAAAGCGTGATGCACAATGCATTGATGGACCAGTGTTTGTTTCTTCATGTGTGGACTGCGAATAGCACAAAAATAAATGTTGACAGGTGTGGCTTGCCCGTTGCCTCTTGCCATCGTACACAACAATGACTGAGTGCTGCTTCACCGTGATGCAGAACCCTGGTCTCTGCTGTCTTTAATCAATCTGACAGACTTTTAATCAATACGTTATGAAGTCCTATAACTCAGGCCTTGCTGAGAAAGATCTACTGAAAATCAATGGAGTCAATCTTTCCCAACACCATCATTTGGTCAGCAGGTGACAGCTTTGGAAAATTACAGGAACGCAACCAAGAGAGCCGGGTGGAGAGGTACAAGAGGAGGGAGCAAAGATAAAAATGAAAACAGAAAATCGACACACCGAATATGAAAACACGTAGCACAGATGGATGATAACTATTTATTTAGTTCAACACACACACACGTGTCTTTCACTTGTTGATATGCATCTCTAACACTAACCAAACACAATGCTGAAAGGAACCATCAAACTCTCGCTAAAGGTTATGAGGATCAGACAAAATGTCCTTGAACGCTTTCCACACACTAACATAAAAATGTGTAAGTTTAGTCTCCTAATTCCAAAGCATTCCGTACATAGAATAATGTAGGAGCAATTCACAGCTGAACATACTAACACATCAAATGTTGACACTGGATTTTGCTCATTATGAATTTGTGTTTGTTGTGTAACGTGCTAACTACAGCACAACGAAAGTTGGGGACTCATCTCCAGGCAGTTAGGAAATGCAGGAAATGAGCAGAAACTCCAGTGAAGCATGGAACTGTCCTTTGAGGAGACCGTCTCTGTTTTTATGTCGTCCCGCTTGCTTCCCCAGATTAACAAGAGCAGTTATTTATAGAGCATGGAGAACAAGGGATTAGTTCTATTCCTGTTGTGTTTTGGATGTGCTGCTGCTTCTTTGATGACTCAAGGTGTGGATGTGTGTACTTGTCTATGTGCTTTCTATCTACGTGTGTTTTTCTAACGCCGCTCTCTGCCCTCCTGTCAATGGCACTGTGCTGTTTGTGCTCCTCTGTGTGTGATATTTGAGTAGTGGGATGTGTAAATTTCTGACGAACTAATTTATATGTGCATGGATGCAAATAGGCTGCATGTGTTTTTGATTATATGCATGTATGCCACACGCAGCGTATAGAAAACATAAACCTAATCCTGGATCTTTCTCTACAGTCGTCTGGCACCGTATAGCTTTTTTCTGGTGGATGAGTCAAACTAGCAGCAGGTACCTGTTTATTTTGGGATTGGCTGCATACAGAAGCAGGACAGAAAACTAAAGAGCTCACAGAAGAGCGGTTGTGGTTGCAATATAAGTGGCTGTGTTTATTTCTACGACACAGAGTGGCCTAAGACGTAAGAGATCTAAAAGTCTGAACTCTTACCACCACCTTATGCAGAATTCAAGTGCAGTAGGTTCACATATGGCTGCTGCAAATAGTTTTGAACTAGAAAGCTGTACTTTAAACAATTCCCAAATTAAAGGTAAAATGATTTAGCATGTTGGTATACTGCACCACTCCACCACCCATGTGTCACATGTCCCGAAAACAATTTTAGGATTTGCATCTTTAAATCTTTAGCTTAAACCTTAACCTAAAATATTCTAAACTTATCTACTGTACTCTAAGTGGTGCTTTGTGCTCTGTGTCTCCACCTGTCAAGTTGCATTTAATGCATGTCTGTCCAGATATAATCAAATTCTCCTTAAAGGTTCCTGAGTTATTGCACTGGTACGATTAGGACAGCTGAAAGGGAACAGTGACCCTGAGCACTGACCACAAAAAAGTGGGCACAAATATCCAACTTGATATTTGTGCCCAGTTATAAAAAAGTAGATGGTCATGAGATATTACAGTCAAATGATTCAGACATCACAGAAATATATTGCCCCCAATAACAAAAATAATCATTCACAGGCCCATGCTGCACCAATTAAAGTACAGAAACAGAACACACAGAGAGTTTCAGGAAACATTTACAGTCTGGATTTTTACAGAAATTGTCTCAGCAGCATAAAGATGCAGATGGTTGTGCCCCCCCTTCTACCTGAACACGGCTGCCTCTCACGGGAGAGCTTCTTAATCTCAGAGCGACGTCAGTGGCCTCCTGGGAAATCTGCAGAGACAAATGACGACAGAGTACAGAGCTGACATCCTGTTTATTCAGCAGAAAACACAATGACCTCCTGGGGAGAAGGAGCACTTGGAGGAATGGGACAATCATCTGAAGACTCTCCCAGCATGTGCTGATTGGTCGCAGGCATCGACCGCTCCAGTTACTGCTGCTTTAGAGGAAAAACCATACGAATAATCATTAACGGCTCCTGTAGGGTCTTCAGTTGGTTTAAAATACCAAGTCACGTAACATGCATGTTTCTAACTCACGATGTCTCCTTCAGCCTCCTGTGATTTCTGCTGCATGGTAATTAGGACGATGATGAGCTTAACCAGCAGCTCAGTATGTCGTTTACATGCCTGGCGCTTTAGCATTTGTCTGCGTCACAGACCTACACGTGTACAACTTTGCTGAAATGCATCACAAAGTTTATATTATGACTACGTTTCAAATAGTTGTAAAGTGGTTCCCACATTTTTTCACAGACTCTCAAAGCAGGTCCTTCAACTCCAAGGTCAAGATCACTGAATGTGATGCTCACACAGCCACTAGCAAACTAGTCAACTTCACACACAGGAACAACTGTCTGGAAAACACAGATAATACTTGAACGAACAAAGTAATCATATTTAAAATGTTAGAGTTTATGAATCAAAGGTGACCTTTTCTGGAATGTTCTGTACGGCTCTCCTCCTGTCACAGAGCAAGCCGTTCACGGGTCTTCAAAACCAAAACAAACCAACAGAACATCTCTCTCGCCTGATCTCGCTATGCATAGCTATGCATAGCGAGATCAGGCGAAAAGAATGCAAACACTTAAACAAACAGCAGCATGAAACAGTTTTCCCAGTGACGACCCATAAACACCTCAAAAATCGGATTTCTCTAATCACTTTAATAGAACAAGTGTAACTGCAGGCAAGCGGCACGGCATTATGAGAAGAACGCGTCCTGCAACATGAGACCTTTACAATGAAAATGTCACAAGAACAAATGCTGTTTGTAGCGTGGAGTTGGAGCTACCTGCATTGTTTCACACATCTGGAGAGGATATTTACATTCACACAGAAACCCTGACATTAAGGAGCTGTGTACTGCACACAGCTGAGCTCCTTAGAGTGGCTGCTGATCTGCTGAGAATGTTACAGCATGTAAAGAGAAAATCACACCGGAGGGTCGGTGCCTGGTTCCCCAGAGACAGCTAAAAACGTGGTCATCTTTCTCTTGCATTTGCATCGAAGAACTTTAGCTCCATGCAAGACCTACATTCTTACTTTTAACTGTCATTAATTAGCTGTGTAAATTTCATGTAACACTTCCCAACAGCTATACATTTGTGCCTTTGCGTGTCTGCATTGTCAATCACTGTGGTCTTCTTTGTGTGGGTTGGATTTTCTGATAGTGAAACTCAAGCTGTGAAATTGCTCTAACCAGGAAGCATTAGACGCTGCCAGGGGAAATAGACGGAACAATGCAGAAGTATTATGATGAAACTGTCGTCATGGCAATGTGTCACTGAGATGTTGGTGCTGATGGTGTCCTCAGTGCTCGTGGCGCTGGCTCACTTTCAACACCTGACTTACACAATGGCACACAGGGAGAGTCTGAGCCTCTGTAAGCTCCCAGGGATCATCAGTCATCTGCTGCCCAGCCTGCACACCTCATGCTTCACACACATTCATCCTGCAGCCCTTAGCTCCGTACGAGAGAGAAATTCATTTAGCTGAATCCAATACTGCTGATTTATATAGTGTTAGGTACACTAGATCACCATAATGCTGCTTACACACACAAATAATGTTGTCCTGGGACTTTTGCCGCCTTCTCGCCTGTGCTGTTTCTTTTTCATCCTCTCAACCATTCCTCAGTGTCTCCTGCCAAATCTTTGTCCATAACGGAAACAACAATACAACAATTGCAACAGGGTTTACAACTCGTTGTTCTATTTTGCTTTCAAATGTAAAAAAGATCAGTCATATTATAGGGCATATCATCACGTCTCTCTCTCTCTAATAAACGTCTGTCTCCTATTTACTACTACTCCATCAATCCTCCAACAAACCCCCTGCTCACTTTCTCATTATCTCCTGAACTGTTTGGCTGTTCCTGTTACCTGGTTTGACTTTGGTCTCTCACCTATTATTGCTGTCTCATTTGGATGAGATGACGAGAAGTATATTATCTAAACAAATAAGAAAGACACTAGATTTCACACTGCAGAAGTTCTTCTGAAATGTCCAGCTGTTTGCAACACACACCGCGCGCCCTGAGCTACACAACCTTCTCCTCGCCTCCTATTTGTTCATGAGATCTTGTGTAAGTGGAACAATTGGGCAGCATCTGTGTCCTTGACAGGAAGGTATGTTCCCTCTGCCCCCTACAGGACCTGCCGTCCCTTTGCATCTGCAGTACAGTACACACACTCATTAAAGGAACAAGAGGACTGGGACACACACACACTCTCATTAGAGAGCACCTAGAATGTCTTTGCTTTGGAGATTTGTTAATTAACAAACTGTTGTGTTGTCATGTGAGTGAACCAGCTACTATAAATATGTGTGTGTGTGTTTGTCATGCACTGCTACAGAATGCTGATGGGAGTTTGTAAACTGTGCAGGACAGTTTGGTACAGACCCGCACATATCAGCTTTTTGGTTCTATTTCAAGTGGTTTTGTCAGCATTACGGACCGAGTCTGTGTTTACCGGGTTCAGAAGTGTAAATCTGTGAAAATCTATTTGCCTTCTGCCAAATTAGACCAAGCTAATTCTGGAATAGATGTTGACCAAAGCACCAGAGTGACAATTAGCTTCTATATTTGCAGCAGCTCTACCTGCAGTTCTGTAATCTGGTACCAAAAATGATAAAGGTGTATTAACAACATTCAACATAAATCAATAAAAAAATATATCTTGCAGTGAGCGGTTTGAGTTCATCGTCCTGACAGCTTGGTGGATGAAGCTGTTGAACAGACATGTTACACGTGCCATTAGCTTCAAAATCTTCGGCGTGGTCGACCACAGGTTTGTGTCTTTGGCAGACGGTAAATGAGCTGCGCGAAGTCTCCCTTCACAGCTATCTAGAGAAATGTTTAAAGGTTTATCTGAACGTCTGCTGCTGAAACACGACATTTACGATGGAACTCCTGCAAACTTAGCTGATCAGCTTCTCAGGCTTACATTCCCTTTCTGGATTTAGTACGTCACACCTGTCAAGTGTTAGCGTCTGATCACCTGGCGAAGGAGAAACCAGAGCCCTGAAGTGCACCGCCTCAGCCTGCTCATGACTACCTGGCTGTGGAGGAACATCATCACTGTTACGCCTGTTGTTTTGCACTTGGCTCACTTGGTTGAATTTGTGGCACTGACTGAGTTTGTTGGTGTTTAATGTCTGCCAAAAAAATGAAGAGGCTTCTGGCTCGCAAACAAACACTCGGTCTCTTTTTCCAGCTCCATCTGTGCTGGTGTCTCTTTCTTCTCTCCACGCTCGTCTCTTTGCCTCTTTTAATATCGCTCTCACATACAAACCGTCATGATTATGCATCATAACCAGTGATGGCGTCTCCGTGATGTCGTACGTTGCATGTTTGGGCTGTGACAAGCTGCTCTATCAGAGGTGCCATGTTTGTGCCGTGTTTGTTTTAATTAGATTTCTACCGTTTTGAGGATCAAACAAACTCAGAGTGAGAAAAAAACAGAAGAAAATTCTTCGACGTGACGTTTTTCCAGATCCCCATTAAACTCTGCAAAGGTTTAGGGTCAGAGTTATTCTTAACTTACCGTACCCAATGATAACTGAGTTTCTGGGCAAAATAACAACCTTCAGACTTTTTCCCCATTGAAGAGGTTTCACCTTTAAGTTCAGTTTAGTTTCAAAACTTTCTGCTTTATTCTCAATTATTAAACATTTTCTTTATCATCTTTTTTTCTTCCGTCTAAACACACAGTCACACAGACAGTTTGTGGGGATTGTGGATTCAGCATCACGTTGAGGGACACACGACACATAGCCAAAAGAAAGCAGGAGGGGAACCACTGTGGTTCATGGAACCAAGCAACCAAGCTAGTCTAATTACTGTATCTCAACACGTTTAATGTTTTTTTATCAATGCATTGTGCCCTGTCATTTACGGTAACAGCAAAAACAACCTTATGATGAACATAATCTGCGTCCACTTATGTGCCCAACAAGGACGCTTTTGCCATTGCAGCTTTGCTTGGTTGGATGGAACTAAACTGAGGGACTGGGTGAAGCAGGGTGGACACATTATACAGCGAAAGTAATGCTGTGTCCATATTTCAGATGTGACAAAGCACTGGATGACGAGCCACCTGTCTCCGTTACATTACCATCCTTAAAAAAAACAGTCTCTCCCATTGAACCAAACCTCCTCGCTCACTCTGACTGCGATTCATTTACACTTCTGCTGTCTGTCCCGCTTCGCACGGCTGTTTCAACAGGAAATTCATTGCGGTGAGGAGGAGCTGTTTTATTAGGACTTCAAAGCAAAGCTCACCTCCTGTTGTTCCAGCACACACAGGGATAACACAGTTTACAGTTTCTCAAAAGCTCAGCCATGTTCTCTCTTTTCTGGTTTGTCTTCTCTTCATTTCTGGCATCACAGAGTGACAAACACACCGTTGGGGAAACTTTGAAAGCATATCCTGCCAAACTACCAATGACTTCACACTGGAAGTTAAAATACAGCAAAACGTGAGAGAGAAAAAAAACAAAAAACCTCAATATTCCAGAAATTAGAGTCCAGATAGATGTACTGCACTAAACTGGTCAGTCAGCCAAATACTGGAACTTTTAAAGTAGTGACAACATCTCTGAACACTTCCTAATAAATAACACTTACACCTAACTGACACATACATTTAGATTTAATTTTACAAATATGGTTTACAAGGACAAATCTGCAAGAAATATACATACACACACAGAGAACTGAACTAATACAAGCAAACAAGCCTCTCTCTATTAGTTTACTTACTTTGCTTAAAATACACATAAAAAAGGGAATTTTCAATTTATACTTTCCAGAGTCTGTTTCCTGGTTTGGGGAAGTACTAATACATGCAGAAAAGTTGCCTTTTGTGACCCCAGATGAAAATTAATCTGGGGGTGTGAGGCACTACTACAATCATTCACCCAAATCTCAAAGAAGAACAAACAGAACTACTTTTGGTGAGTGAAAGTTACACAAAGGCAATATTCATTTTACTCATGTAATCACATTTTCCTTTTGTTGTCAGTAAAATAAACAATTAAAATAAAGTTTATTTTAATATCAACTTTTGATTTTCTTTAAAATCTAGTGAGGTTTAACATGATTATCATAATTGTCTGTCTTTTATTGCCACAGATTAGTTTGTTTTAAAACCTACTGCTGCTCGTGGACAGAGTTAATGTCCATTTACGCTGAGCAGGACACTCGTGCAAAGAGGATGGCACAAAATTTGCTTCCACTAATACAACAGAGACAGAAATAAAAACAAATACATAAAGGCTGCTTACTTCTCTGCACATGACCTAAAAAACCTCCACGTCACGAGAAAAGGATGTAACAATATGCTGCAAATTGTATTTTTCTAATCCTAATTTCATCTTTGTTTTGGTGATATTTTTGGAATATTCGGAATAATCACTAATGAATTCTGGGATTTTTCTTGAGCACTGTGCTCTCTGATGTAATGAACGGATTTGTGATTTAACTTTGTGTGTGTCTGTGTGTACAGTAGGTCGACTCGGATTATCATGATAGGTGAATTTCTGTCTTTGTGAGGACAATCATTGGCTTAATACATTGTTCAGCCCTAACTTTAACTGTCATGACTAAATGTTTTACCCCAAACAACAGTAAACCTAAATCTAACCATAACCTTGGAACCATTTTAATCCTAAACAGCTTGAAGTAATGGTTGAACCAGAATGTTCTTTCTGTAAGGCTGGAATCTCAATTGCACGCACACACACACACACAGAGTTCTGAGCTACCTGGTGATCCCGTATGACATAGTTATGTAACATCTTTATCTGTCCCTATCCCCTCCCCGCACATGAACACCAATACACACAATGAAAGTCAAGCGTAAAGCTCTCTCTGTGTTTCTTTATCTCTCCTACACACAGATAGTTACACGCACAATATGCACATGCATCTAAGAGCCTGCACGCACACTCCCTGTGGCAGCTCAGTGGACATCTCTACCTCTGGTTGCTCAGCCTTCTGTCTCTTCCTGGATAGACCCCAGAGACACAGCGAGACTGACAGACTGACGTCAATGTGTGTGTGTGTGTGTCTGTTGTAGAGACACTGCATAACCGAGAAGAACAACATTCCTGGTCAATGCAAGATCTGGAAAGTGTACTCCATTGTCAGCTAGTCTTTAGAAAAGTATGAAGCAAATATTTGCAGTAACTGTTCGCACACACACACGAAGATGATCAGGTTCAAATGCAGGCTTCACCTAGCCCCAGTTTGAATGAGGATAAATCAGGGCAACAGATAAATGTAGTCAGTCCACTTCAAGACTGTGAAAATAAAATGAATTTGTGTGTATGAGACAGAGGGAGAGAGTGACAGACAGGGAAGGAAGAAAATAAGAAATGGAATAGAAGAGCACTTTAGACTCGCTCTACTCTACTTATAAAAGTTTCAATGTTAATACCCAGTGAGGCCGGATTATGATGGAATAACAACATTCAGTTGCATAACCTCAGAAGAAGGACTACATGGCTGTGTGTGTCTGTGTGTGTGTGTGAGCTGAGAGTTGGAGTGATTTCAAAAGTAAGCAAGTTAAACACCGGACTCTCTGTTATTTCATCTTTTTCTATCTGTCTAACTCTCTAACCCAATGTCACTTTGAATATACGCTGTTAGAACATGGCTTTGTGTCCCCAGTCTGTTCCTTAATTATTTCTCTCTCCTCCAATTCCGTCTTTCCCTCCCTGGGCGGTCTTGTCATCTTGTATCAGCGTCAGCTGATCCTGACGTTGCTTCGCTAAAGTGCAGTTGCCGTGGCAACGCCCAGGTTTGGTCTGGCAGGCGGACAGACGTGCAGCGAGGCTGGACATGACCTCTATGCCCCTGACCTGATAGTGAGCAGGACAAAGTGGAAGAGTGAGAATTATTTCAGTTGTTGTATAAATATGATGTAAAACTGTCAGATTCACTGAAATGTGAGTTCAGTTAATGAAAGAGTCACAGGCAATACATAGTTGTGACCAGTTGAAAAGATAAAGTGATCTTAGGTTTGCCTCATTTAGTCAGCTCATGTGAACATTTTAATCATGTAGATCTATACTGCCTTAGAGCCATATGTTAACCATGTAGAGTCATACCTTTATCTGTGATGTCCTCCCCTCTGCTGTGGAGTTATGGTCCCTGTACAGATGTTGGCCTTTGACTGCCATTCAGAGTCAAAGTTGTTGCACGTGGGAGGAGATGAAACTTTCTGTATTCTGTTTTGTCTATAAGAGACTGTGAGGCTTTGCTGCCTGTGAGCAGACTGCGACAGACCTCGCTGCCGTGAACTTGTGTGTTGCCTTGCCAGCAAGAATAAAAGAATCTTCAGTGAAGTGTGGAGAATTTTCCTAACAGAACCATATTCATATTCCATATTCAATCTTGGATTGGTCTCTTGGATATAATCATCTACATCTTGACTCTCCTGCACCAAATGGGTTGTTCCTCTAGTATTTAACAACTAGACTGTGCTTAATCAGCCCCTGAGTTCAAACCCGAGTCTTCAAAACGGGGACAGGTTTCCGAGGTTTTGGTCTCTTCAGGTGGTTCATGCACTGTTTGAAAACAATTTTATTATCATGGTGACAATTACCGTAGTAATTGAAAGTGGAAAGTAATGCACGAAAGTAAACTGATTATGCTTAATTAAACTAAGTACAATTTAAATCTGTAACATACTCAAACGTAAAAGTAATAGGCTGTTTAAAGTCGACATGATTTAAAGAACCAAAAACTAAAGTGTTGAATGCAAGGAAATTACCAACATTCACAGGGCGTCACTAGCATTGTAAGACAAGGGGGGCTTAGCCCCCAGGGTTGTAGGTGGGAATTAGCGTGCATAGCGAACACAACATTTTTGAAACATTTTTGCCAAACCCAAATTGGCTTCATTACCTTCATTATCTCTTGTACAGCAGTTCTGCTAAGCTACCGGCCTGGTACCAGTGACCTACCAGGCTGGTTACAGTTTAGTTGTTACCAGGCCGGTAGCTCAGTGGTGCATCACAAATTTTAAAATCTACAACTTGTTCACACCCAGAATCATAGGTCCAAAAGGCTACAAGTGTGCAGAATATTTTCTTTTGTTATTAGATGTCAACTACAACCTATTACTCTTGAATATTACCATGAATCATTAGATTCTACAAGGAGATTGGCAGTAGTGGTTCCACTCAAGAGCTTAACCTCCAGCCCACAAGAAATACTGTCCCCCTTTGTTAAACAAATAAAAATGTATGTATATTCCCTGATCAAATAATTCAGGCTCCAACATTTGCTTAATTCTTTACATGACTTCATACTTGTCTTCGCGGTATAGTCAAACAATTACAATAAATTGAGAACAATATGAAAAATTTGAAAAATTGGGAGTCCAGACCCTGTTTCAGTGCTTTTTTTAAGTTAAAGTCTCTATACTACAGTGATGACAGTCCAGGTGAATGAGAGAGTCCTGTGATGCCACAGATGGGGTCTCCTATAAGGAAATGGCAACCCAACAAAAAAACAACATACCGCAACATTTTGTTTAAACGCATTTATTTAAGAATTTTACCTTTAGCATGACACTGAAACATATACACATAAACAGTTTCCATAAATTAGCCTAATTGAAATGTTTTTCAATAACCAAATAATAACCGCAGCACAAAACATGAACAGCATGATTTTAGCTACCTAGCCGTCCAGCTACGCCAGTATCCTAAGCCGAGAGTCCAGATCACCCTAAATCAAAGGAAATGTTTTGTCTCTTTAACATAAATTTCTAACAGAACTTGTTCTCACAGTAAACAAAAAGTGAATCAGTGAGACTTCCTAACATCCAATGTTAAATGTTAACTCACCAGAGGGTTTCCACATCACAACCAAGTTAAAGTTTTCTTCACGACATTATCCGTTGACGGTGTTGTAAAATCTTTTTCCCTAATAAGGTTAACATGCCTTCTTACTAATCAATTCCTCATTAGTGTCCTCTTAATATCTGCATACAGGTACAGGAGTTTGCTAGTTAGCGTCAGTACGAGTTCAGGGGGCCTCAGGATTCGGAAATACTAGCGAGACATTGAGTTAACCTCAGAGATTCGAGCTCCAAAAACTAAACTGGGTTACAATAGCATGATTATTACTATTTTTTAGGGGGGCTTGGGATCATTTTGGGGGGGGTTAAAGCCTGAAGTCCCCCCAAAATAGGCCTAACGACGCCCATGAACATTCAAATCAGTTGAGTTGCAGAAATAAAAGTAGTAGGTTATGTAGTCGTTGGAAGGCAAACAGCCACTATGAATTGACCTTTAACAAAGAAACTGCAGGGGAAACAATCAACAGATTAAGAAACAGATGTAAGTGTTGGCGTAAAACCATAAGCAAGATAGAAGGCTAGATTCATACAGGCAATAAGGGGAAACAGTATTGTCAGGTGGACAGACCTGTGAGAAGACAAGTAAAGAGAGCTGATGATAGCAGAAGGAAGACAAATAGAAATGTAGAAAGGAAGACAGAGGGTCTGACAAAAAGAGCAGATGGTGGAAAAAGGCAGGGAGGCAGAGAGATGGGCAGTGACATGAAAAAGGAAGAAACAGTGGCTGAGGCAGGTGCTTGTAGCAAAAGGTCAATGCTCCAGTGATAAGGCGTGCTTGGACAGCATGCTCACAGCAAGCGGACGCGTGCTTGTCAACACGATAGCAGTGCACTTCACTGGCCACGGTACACTCGGCAGAGCACACAAGGACGAAGACGCTTTTCACGAGGCATCGGCAGGAATCTGACCAAATGTATAGTACAAATATTTATAGAGGCCTGAAATGTGATCTAAACGGTATAAAGGCCAGTGAGTAAAAGTATTTTGCCTTTTGTACAAAAAGGATTATATCTATACAAGGATTAAATTCTTGCTAATGTTTCTGACCTTTTCAAGTCTTTTTCTAGCACATGTTTGCTGAGTGGACACAAAAAACAGTGGACAGTGGAGTGAGGACAAAGGCAGATGGTAGCAAATGACACAAGATGCCATTGTGATGTAGTGCGTCATAGATTATAATATTAAATACATAATAATATTTAGTAAACAGACATAACTGGCAACAGAAACATTATTTTTGAATAATAAAGTCAGATTCACCTAAAACTCAGTTTATTAAAATGTCAATTTAAAAACTGCACCACAGACTATTCAATGCACAACTAGCAGAACATAATGAACATGTTAAATGTTGAAATCAGCACTGCTGTAGATTACTGCACTTTGTTACAGATTTGGTAGCATAGGGATAATCTAGTTTTTCATTGTATATTTATGTTTGATCTCACCGTAATTTTCTAGGGTATTACTCTCCACCATAAAAACACTCCTGTTCCAGTGAGTGGTTGTCAATTCAACCATCTGCAATAAATATTTTAAGTCTCTAAAAGAGGTCAGTGATGTTTACATTTTCTTTATTCCTTTTCTTCCAGGGTCTTAACACTGCCAGCCATTATTAAGAAATATTTTATGCTGGCGAGGATAGCCTAAAATCTGCTGACGCTGCACATTCACAAACTGAGCTAAAGCCTATTTCTAGGCACGGCAGATGGGGGAAGTCAGACAGAAACATGTGTTTTTCTTTTTGCTTATTAATAAAAATGAGACCCTCCTTCACTTTGGTAGGAGGCACAAAGAATCTCAATCACAATTTGATTTGATAAGTTCACCGGTAATGCTACAAAAACGTAATCAACTAATCAGATTCATGCTTCACAAAGAAGGAGCTCTACAGGAAGTATATAACTATAATCAACATGTTTAGAGAAGCAGGTCATGAAGATACAGTTGAAAAGATCAGCATTTTTATAAATGTACTGTTACTATTAGTGTCCTGTTCATTATGATATTATTTGTCCAGCTGACATTGTGGAACAGATTGTGCTTTTATAGTACATTCAGCACAACTTGATCATTTCTGTCAGCTGCTGCCTCTCCGTGTGTGAGAGAGAGTGTGTACGTGTCTTTGTTTGCATTATAAACACACAGTTTATCATAGTTTGTGTCGCGCGTTTTCATGTGTGTGATGGACATCTACTACGAACAAGTCACACAACAGTTGCCTGTGCCTGATTCGTGGGGTGTCTGCCTCTGCTTGTTTTGACTGTGTGTGTCTGCCTACGGACGCAGAAAGATGAATGGAGCCCCGCCAAACACTGTTGATTACCCAGTCCACCTCCTCCCTCCACTTCCTGAAGCAGCAAAGAAGCCTCGAACCATGATGCTTCAACTTAAAGCCTTTAGCTGTTATCCTGTGCTTCTTCTTCTTCACATCACTGATCATTATTGTGCTTTCGTCATTTCAGCTGGCAGCAGACATACCGCTGACCAGGCCAAAGGCTCTGAAAGTGAAAGAATTTACCAAACTCTGATGTTTCATTGCATGGCTATGGATCCAACATTTACTATAAGTACATTTGGCTTGTCTCTCCTTCAGCTGAGCACATGCAGTCAAGCAGCTCACTGCTTAGTGAAACCATAAGACGATAACTGGACGATAGAGCTACATAATTAATTAGTAAGTCGCTAATATTCAGCAGCATTAATAATTACGTACCGACAATATAACGTAGCTCACTGGCCGCTTCAGCTTGCAGGGAGGGTAAAAAGTGTGAGTCTTCATTTCATTCTTCAGCCTTAAAAATGAACGTCAAACATGAGTCTCTGACTTAACGTAACAGACGAACTTTGCTTCCGCTATCAAATGATCTACTTTATCATATCACCGGCACAAAAAAGGTTTTGTTTATTTACCTAAATTTGGCACATATTTAACAGATTATCAAATGAGCTGAATTAGTATTTTAATGAACTGGTTCCAGACAGCAGTTACACTAATCACTGTAAGACACGTAGATTCAGTCCTGTTCTACCTGGCCTCTATGGTAAAGAACCGTAATACAAGCGTTGACTCGCAGCAAATGAGAGAGAACGTTTACACTAAACTTCTTGATGTGAGACAGGTGGGGCCACGCCCCAGTGCCCTCAGTTGATGCGTCTGCATTTTTTGTGGCTATGTTTTGGGGAAGAATTACGAGTGAGCCCACTACTTTGAAGAAACCCCACCTACGGATGGTGTCAGGATACTTCATTGCTTGACACATGACTTGTGGTAGTGTTCACCTTTCCTTCTTTTGTCCTCTGCCATCCAGTCAGTCGCTGAGGTTGAGGTGTTGTTGATGCTGAAAAACTACATGTACACCTTTAAAGCAGCAACGTCTGCAAGACATCAAATTTGTGTCATTGCCAAAACCTGTCAGTGTTTTACATAGTCATTGTAGCTTTAAGCCTCACCCCCATACTTTCATTGATTGGCCTCCAGATTTGACAACTAACAATTTGAATTAGCTTTAATATTATCCTCAAGGTTCACATACTTTCCCATCCCTATCTGCAATGTATTCAGCAAAGACAAAACAAAGCAGTGATTTGTGTATTACTCATGATGTAATGCACTGCAGCTGCATAAGTAACATATAGACATAGAAAAAAACACAGGCAGATATAAAGAACAGAAAAAAAACACGACCAAATAAACAAATGTGCTGCAAATAGTAAATGACAGTGAAACTATTTCGAGGAAACATCCAAATATATGTGTATCTGGAAAGATTAGACAGCTGTCATTGGCAAACGTCAGTATGTTGTTGACTCATTCAGCTACTTAAGTTAGAAAATGAACTCACATAAAAATTATGTAGTTTTATTAAGGGTAAGATGTTGCCCTCTGAAGCATTTCTGTATTTTCTTTTTTTCATTATGTTTATTTCTGTATTTGTAAAATAATATATAAGTGAAATGTTCAACTTCACACTGTCATACTGTAGTTTTCTCATAAATGTCTTTCTCATGTTTGAAATATTTTCATATTATGCGTCCAGAAATATGGTGAAAGCTGTTGTTCAGCAGGTTGGAAGCGTGGTGATCAGAGAAACTAAAAAGACTCAAGAGAAGAGAGAGAGCGAAGGAGAGAGAGAGAGAGATTGCAAACTTGCTTTGCATTGCCTCCACTGTCACCATGCCACGCCCATATTCCTTCATCCACGCATTTGATTGGCTGGGCTGCCAGCAAGAGTCTGCTCTTCATAACCCCCTATCCTCCTACCGCCGCTTTCCCTCCATCTCTCTCTCTCCCCGCTCTGTGTCTCTCCACGCAGTCTGCCAGTGAATGGGTCCAGTCAGAAACAAGCTGTTAAACAGCATAGTCTCTCGTGCTCTCTCTCTCTCACCATCTCTCGCTCTCTCTGTCCTTTCTCATCTCAGGAGCAGACAGTCAGTGGAGCATCGGCACAGCAACGGAGCCACAGAGGATAGACAGGGGAGGGAAGACAGAAAACCTCACTGACAGCAACGCGGCGCCGAGAGCATTTACAACAACAGCATAACATCTGTAATTTGTAATACAGTTCAAGGCAGAAGCAACAGATTACACTCAGCTGGAATTGTTGCTGCACCTGACGCTCTCTCGGCTGATCGGAGCTTGGAAACAGAGCAGATTTGCAACAGTTCCTGCAGCTGCCATCTCCCGGGTTTTGAAAGTCAGTTTCCGTGTGTGAAACAAATGCATGGGCTGTGTGAAAGCGCAAGGAAATGACAACGCTCCTTGACAGACAGCTTTGAATCATTCGACAAGCAGTAACACGTTTTCTTGCTGGACGTCAAGATCACCTCCACCACCAGCGTCTCCTCCCATTTTCATTCCTTCACCCGGTTGTGAAGAATGCCAGACATTTGGCCACTGAATGCACAAACAGGAGGATGTTAGACTGACACGAGGAGAGACAGGGAGTTCTGCTGCAAAACAAAAAGAACACGGTAACGTTCTTCCAGTGTGAAGAAGGGTTGAGATTTACCACCAGACACCAGTAGGTCCGTCAGATTTTCACCTGGATATCTGTGAACAGGAGGATGTATAGGAGCACCTGCTTGACAACAGAGAACTGAAAAGGAGAGATGAGTGCTCCACACAGCCACAGATATTAAGTTACCAAACAATATAATCAGGTGTGCTATCAACACAGACATATCTTCTTCCACATTTCCCTTTCTCCAGGATGATTTTGCTCCACTGGACTCAGGATTGAAATCTGTCTTCCAAGTCAACTTACAGCAAGGAAGTTTGTGCACCGATAATTTCGGTGTGAGCATCTTGGCATTCTTGCTGCACTCTTTATTTTCAGGGTGAGGTGGATCTGCCGTAGGGGGCAGCTGACAGCCATCCAAGACGCCGCGAGCCGTACTCCGCGTGAAGAATGCCCAGCCGCGCTTGGCCAAGCCGGCCGACCCGGGCCCGACGGCGGGCCTCTATATGGAGCGATCGCAGAGCCGCATCAGTTTGTCGGCGTCCTTCGAGGCCCTCGCCATCTACTTCCCCTGCATGAACTCCTTTGATGAGGATGATGGGGGTGAGTGGGAGTCTCACACACACACACACACACACACACACACACACACACTCACACAACCATAACAAGATTAAGGAGCCACCCGTAAAACAAGGCAAACAGGTTTGGCCCCTGTCTGCTGAAAAAGAGTTTCCGTCTACATGTCAGGCACCGTTACATAAATCTGTCAAGGCACTGAGGACAATCTGATTCAGTAAACCACCCTTCAACATGTGGGACCTGTAAAACACTAGTATATGATTTAAGATTACAAATTATTGACAGATTTTTTCCAGTATCAAATATTTAAAATTAGATTTTAAACGTTAAGTGTTAGATCCAGTGTGATAAAAGGTTTAAGGTTGAAGACATTTGCTTGGACGTTTAACGGTTCTATGTAGGTATTACTATGTACCTATAGTAATATATAGATACATAGTATCTATATATTACTATGTATGTAAGATTTAAATGCTCATAAAAGAGTGTTTGCAGCCTGACATTGGCAAAGGGGTTGTTACTGATGATGCAAATGTCTGGTGGCTGACTAATAGATTTACACTCAACGATGCAGATCAATGAGGTCAGTACAAACTGTATGTGCACTATACAGAGTACGTACATGTATTCATGGGTGTGTGCTCTTGTAACACATTCACACATGCATTTTGGTGACACTGATTAATATTTGACCTAAATGCAGAGTCTGTAAAACAGATGAGATGCGAAGAAAACTGTCTTCTGCGAAAATAAATAGCGAGTTATAAAGTTAGGTTTCAACAATTTTGGGGCATGTGTCATGGATGTAAATTGTTTGTAAATAACACACATGCTTCATCATATTTCCTTTCAGAGACAAGTCATTCCAGTGTATTAGTCAGACATACACAGTAAACTATTAGAAACTTCAACCAAAAATGGTCTGTAGGACTGAAAATACTAAATATTAGTACGTTGAACCTGCTGGATAATGTAATCTAAAGTGCTCATGTGCCAAATCTATTAGCACCTCGGGGCTGCGTTACCTCACCAGTGCTTTTTATGCTGTATACAATTGATTGACTTGTGTGAGTTTCAGTTTATTTATTATTATTGTTGTAGCGGCCAGCATTGCAGTTCAAGACAAATTTCCAGCAGGGGACAAAAAAGTGTATTTTATCTCTCCATTATTTTTATCTTATCATATTTTGTTCCTAAGTAGTATCATTGCTAATTTACGTTACTCCTAATTTCTTCTCATGCTCTTGTCATCTAGCATGTGTAACAGTAGACTCTCTTTCCTATGGAAACTGAGATCAGAGCAGCGGTGGCAATTTTTTTTTTCTTTGGGGGGGGTGCACTTTCTCAAGTCAGTTTTCGCATATCACTACCAGTATAAATCAAAGCACCATTATCAGACATCACACTGCTTCAAAAAACTGCAGGTTAACATGAATACAACCTTTATTCGTTCTCTATTTACTTGTATTTCGCTCATTTCTCTGCAGCCAAGCAGCTAAAGTCAAGGAAACAAACACAAGCTCCAATACACCACAGAGTAAAATGCAGTCTATCATCTCAGACTAAATGTGTGTGTTTTCGTTCCCCTCCTCATAATATCATCTCATTACAATCTATCCGGTAGCTGCGTACATTGCTACTCATTGTATTGGAGGTGGTGCCAGTGCGCATGCACCAGTTACAGCGTAGGTCTATGGTAAAGGTTCTTTTGTCCCCAAGGAACAGGACCATTCAGTCACGGTAAAAGAGAGGGAACTTTTTAAAACTACACTTGAATGCAGATTATACACAGTACTCATAGTCTGTATAATATAAAGATAATTTATTGAAATTTGAATGTTTTTCTAAAATGATATTATTTTACTTTACTACTTAACAAAGCAACTTACAAAGACAAGACACATTCTGTGAACCTCTTCCTCTTCATGTGATCCATCTATTGACGGGTGGCCACTGGTTGAGAGCTAAATATTTATATAAATATTGTGAAATTGTTTTCACATTGCATGCATTTGTTAAGGGGTTTTTCAGCACTAGAGTACAATCATTATAGTTATGGCGCATGTAGAGGTGTTACCCAGTATAACAGCGTGTCTAGTTGATGGTCTATAGCACAGATGCTATAGACCCTTTTACGTCGCAGACTGAACGTAAAAATGTTGATGAGGTGCTTTATCATGTTCAGTCAGTAAGTCACAGGTTGAGGTTACTTTAGATGGATAAATATTTAGAAACTGGATATAGTTATCAGGCAGGCAGCATACTGGTGTAGTGTTCGATCCCTGAGTCGGCCCGGTGCCTTTCTGTGTGGAGTTTGTATGTTCTCAGTTGGTATTTTCAGCTGATTAGTCACAAATGACAACATGTTTATGGATAGCATCATCCATTATATTCTTAGGCTAGAGACAGGGTACACCCTGGACAGGTCACCAGTCTATCACAGAGTTGACACTTAGACCCACAAGCATTCATAATAATAACTCAACTTCACCTACAGGCCACAATTTACCGTAATTGCATGTGTTTGGATGGAGACACTTCTCACACAGAGAAAGGCAGCCTGCCGCTGGATTCAAACCCAGGTCCTGCTAGTTGTGCTCATTACCACACCAGCGTGCAGGTATACCATATTCTATTTCTGCTAATAGTTAATCCTGGTCCTCAGTAGTCACCAGCCTGCTTGTATGTGTGTGGAAGGGCAGAGTTAGATGAAAAACAAGTTTGATGGTGGCTAGCCAGGCCTGGTCCAAATGTTACACGCTGCATTTTGAAGTAGTGGTGTTAATAGAGTAAAAAAGTACAATGGCTGCAGCGTAGTTAGCAGTGTTTAATACAATTTTATTTTTCACACAGTTGCAACTTGTTGGAACAATTAGTACATGAACAAATGTTCCGCTTGGCTGAAACCTCCTGTTGTAATTATTTACATAGTAAATGACAAGAATTTTGAATCCAAGACTCGCAACAGCCCAGACTACACAAACGATTCGTCCAAAGCTCTTAAGACGGCAGCAGCTCCTGCATGGCACGGAAACATGCAGCTTCGACAGCAACATCACTAAATGCAGACCAGCACTAACGATTGTAAATGCTTCTGTGCAACGGGACTCTCTCGTTACCGTTATCAAGTCTTCAACCTATGGTTCCATGTTACTTCCTACGTTTCACTTGTCCCATTAAAGGATTCATGTCACACTGACTGTGCCTATGCATCTTTAAGCACATAACTATATGAGTGGCACCTGTCATACAGCATCACAGTACATCCCCGGGATGTTTTATCGTGTTACATTAAACAACAGTCCTTGCCAGAGCTAATTCACCTGCGTCCAGCATATTCGTGTTTACTGACACCAACGTCTGAAGGGCAGCATCACCTCTATGATGCAGTAAATAATTGTTTTACACTTGGGAGTAGACCTGTGGACGCCTCTTTGCTCCTCTGGGCATCTTCACAGGAAGCGTTTGATACCAACACCGACGTACAGGCAGATAAAAAGCCCTTCACATGTTCATGGCCCAAAAACACACCTGTTAAACCGCTCGCGCATGAACAAGCGTAGGTGCTTCTACTCCAATTTGTGACTGTAGGTGTGTGATGACACAAGTACACAAGTTCATCTCCAGACACACACACACACAGATATGAAAGCAGAGTGTGAGTTAATCAGGGTGGAGCGTCAGACTGTGGTTTGTGGCTCTCGGTCTAATTAAATGCTAATATGGCTTCTGATTGTGGCTGACTGCAGCTAAATAGAAGCCTGATTGCAGGTTAATTCTCTCTCTCTCCTCTCTTATGTACCATTGTCTCTCTGTCAGGCTTCCACTCTCTCTCTGCCTGCTCTACACTCTAGTGGCTTAGAAAATCCTGTTTGCAGGTTAACAGTCTTTCCACCTTAAATTGTCTTTTAATCATTGTTTTCCCTCATTTTCTCTCTCTTTCCACTTGCCTTGCTCTCCGATTCATTTTTTCTCTCTCTCTGCCTCTCATACACTTCAGTTTTGTTTAACTGGAATATATTTCACTGGCAGGACAGGAAGGAACTCTGACTCTGTTTAACAGCCGGACGTCGAGTGCAGTGCTAGGACATTACTCCTGCTTGCACTGCAGGACCCTCTGTTGTTTATGCTCTATATTCTGGATTTAAATTGACAATAATTGATTTGGTGACATAGGAAAGTCCTACTACAACTCACGTCAGCATGGTAGGAATTCATTCATACAGTGGTTGTATGTGATCGTCCTGAGCAATGCAGTATTTATCAAACACCTAAATACTGCCAAGTTGTTTTTAATAACCTGAGATCATCAGCGGACATTTCTCATCAATGTTACAAAGTAATGTGCATTTAAAAAAAGGTAATGCTGCAAAATTACATCTAGAATTATTGTGGACACATCACACACAGAAAACAGCAAAATACCTCAAACAACATCAGTGTTTCAGGAGACACTTAAAAGTGAAAAATGCAGACGAGCCACATGTTTGTTGTTGCTCTGGTGACTCATGAAGCTGAAACTGACTATCCATCAGCGACAAATGAGCTGTGAGGAGTGGTTAATGGTGGCTGTGCTTCAGTGAAGTGAAGCGATGACTGCCCCAACATAACAGTTAATGTTTAATATTTAATTTGTAATTATGTTAAAAATGCTAATTAGCCTATATTGTGCAGCAGAAGCCTTGCAGTGGTTTAAAGTAACCCCCTCATGTGGTGAATCTATAAATGTTCACTAGTCCAATTCACTATATCACTACACTAATCTCTGCGTCACTTTTCTTGTCACTATTCTTGTGTTCTACTTATTGTAGTCTATCTTTTTATTCTTAACATTCCTAAAGTTGTTGACGGCCGTCTAAGCAGTTCACTACATGTCGTACTGTGTGTGACTGTGCATGTGACAAATAAAATCTGAAAGTTTTTTCCTTGTCTCTATCTCAAAGCTCTTATCTCCACTTCTCACATCTCTGCGTGCCTGACCTGATGATCAGCAGTCAGAACAAACACACACACACACACACACACCCTTCCGAATGTGTCATCTAGCAGTTAAGGTGTCATATTTCATCACTTTTGGTGACAGACTGACAGCTGAGCTGATTCTCCTGGTTTACTGAGTAAATGTGAAATGTAAAAATATAAATCTACACTCATCAGTACTTGGCTCTTATCATGTCTGACTAAAAACAACATCCAGCGTCCGCTCTTGTAAACGAGGAAAACCCCCCTAAAGACATGATGTTTACAGTAATGAAGTGCATTTCAGGCGTCCCTCTGATTTTTCCATCTAGAGGTTCTGGTAATGATCTCCTAAATTTCCCATAAGACTCCTGGCCCACTCCCAGAAAAGACTCCACTTGGTGCAGACAGTGAAGAAGAGGTTTGTCAGTTCAGAATCAAGTTCTGCTGAACTAATTGCTGCATATTGTTGTGATGTTTCCTGCTTCGGTTCAATGCACGTTCCTGCTCAGCTACAATACAATCCAAAGCGCCAAGTGGGCAGTGGTTCACACACACACACACACACACACACACACACACACACACACACACACACAAACGCATACTGCTGTTGGCATAGACGCTTTGAAATTGCAGGACTGCGCAATGGAAAGAAGACAAAGAGAGTGTGGCACTTGTCTTTTATAAATTACATCTTTATGCAGCTAAATTACAAATGTTCCGACACAAAGTAGTTCTTGAATGAATGCATTATTCAATTTAATAACAAAAAGTTCACAACTGATTTGACTCCAAGATTTTGTTTTAATAATCCAGCAGCTTCTTTAGGCTTCAACAAGAACTATGAGTGCCATGATGAACAGGGACAGTACCGCTAAGAGACCTTTTAACTGTCACTACTGTCCCTCCAAACTGTGTGCCGACTGCTAGCTGTGTCACAGTTATTTCCTTGTTGATCCAGTCCTCTGCCTATTGACCTTTAAGTATGATATGATATAGTTCCTATGCTTTACACTCACAGTCTGTGTGTGTGTGGAAATGTGATTGCAGGATGAGGATGACATGACACATCTGTGTTTCAAACGAATGTCTCGACAAAGTATAAGCGCATGTTAGCTGTGGTTCAAGATGACGTTTAGGTTTTAGGCAGGATCTTTTCTTCCCTCTCAGGTTCCACCTTGTTTATTCTGATCTTCTTAATAAAAATATAGAGATGGAGCAGGTGAGGTAGCTGCTGCTCAGGGAGCCTAATTGAGTGTATATTTCTTTGTGGGAGACTGTGTGCTGCTGTAATTTTTTGCTTGTAGGCACCAAATGCGAAAATGTGCCGAGGTGGGTATTTTATTCCACTTCTAGTAACAGTAACTAAGATTATTAGAGTCTGATTATATTTACGCGCTCACACGACACTTGATACAGCGATTAGAAAAACCAAAGACTCCGTTTCTTTACAAAACCTTTGGTCCGTAACTTTTTGGATGTGTGTGTGTGTGTGAATCATGAGCATGCACAGGTATGATGGCATCGAAATGGCAGCGAACGTAATGAGATGTTGGAACATTAGCCTCTGATGAATCATGTGATGGAAAGAGGTCAAATAAAATGGAGGAAGTGAGGAAGAAAGGAGAGCAGGATGAGAGGACGGAGGGGGGAATTGGGAGCATAGTAGAGAGGTGGAGTGAGTGAAGAAAGACAGGGAAGGATTAAGAATAGGACTGGAAGGAAAGGAGAGGAGTGATGGAGGTCGAGGAACATCAGGGAGGAGAGTGGAAGTGAGAATTGAAAAATTCAAATGGCTCAGTCGGTCTCATTTTCCCTCCTAGCTCATTACCCATTTATGTTATTCTCTTTTCCTTCCTCTTAAATGTCTCCTCTGTCTTTTCTGTACTACCTTCCATCCCTCTGTCCTTCCACCTTCGTTCCTGCTGAAACATCACGTGAAGACCAAAATACAGAGAGGCGTAAAATGATGATGAAAATAGGAGAAAGACACATAGAAAATAGACACATGAGGCGCGTAAATGAAAGATGCTTAATGATAAATGTGAGTTAAAGAGGCAAGTACATAACGGTAGCACAATGAGAAGACGAGGGAAGACTCTGGTGAGCTGGTGAGACGACCCAGAAACGTCAGGAGTAAAGAATGGACTGCCAGAAAAGGGGGTCTATTCTTAAGGGAGGAGGAGGTGAAGATTGCAGGTGTTGGTTTATTATACTGAGCACTGTGGCAGCGGGGAAGGTGTTCCTCATTGTGCTGTGGTCTGATGCAGGAATAACTGTGGATGTTTTAACAGCGTTTCTCACCCCGAGGTACAAAAGCTGCACAGAGCAACGCTGCACACAAGCAGCGCCACATGGAAGGGGGCAGCCTGATTAATTACCGCGTCATTACCCAGAGATTAGAATGCAATATGACAACAGGTCTTTACAGTAAAAGGTGCTGTTTAGGAGACTGTTCAGATCAGTTACATTAGGATCATAAGGATCGGGCTACATCACGTGAGCAGCGTCGTTCCGTGTTGCCCACAGGAGATTGAACAGCAGCAGACACATTTAAAGCTTGTGGATCTTTTACAGCTCGCTCAGCACATCCTCCCATCTAGATGCCGACAGCCATTACTTTCTGAAAACACCGTCGTTTTCTGCATCGTAAGATTTACCCGATAGATCATAGAGTAGTAGTACAAAGTAGTACGTGTCTACAGATCTAGCTATGCGTATTCAAATCACTTTTCCTTGATGTAGCATTGTGTTTACTCATGAAGGGGCAGTTTGATGGTGAAATTGTTGGATCGTCATTGATTACAAAGCTTTTGAGAAAACAAAGGAGATGCCAAAGAGATGGACACATCGTGCGCGAGGAAAGAATCTGAGGAAAGACAGAAAACTGGAAAAAAAAAACAAGGAACGCTAAAGAGCTAAACGAGCGAAAGCAAGAAAGACAAGATGCGCAGGTCAGACGATGCACTTCCGAAAGGCCCGCCTGTCCTGACAGGCTGCCTTGTGACAGACTGTGAGCAGGAAGTCAAGTTGTCATGTGGGCTTCAAGTGGAGACAAAGCCAGACGAGAGGAACGGCTGCGAGCTCTGCGCTGCCTCCTCAAAAACCCAACGTTACATAATGAATGAGAGTGTGATTTCATTCTTAATGCCGCAGCCGGTTAACAGCCGCGCTTTGTGTTGTAATGACACAAATCACCGAGAGGCAATTTGAATGTGCTGATCCGACAAGCTTTGACAGCCACTCTCCTTTGTCTCTGATGACAGGTTAACTCTTTGCTCAGGCAGACTTTCTGTTTGGAGTGAAATAGTATTAGTTAAGAGGATGAAAATATACTTGAACAGACCCCCGGTTGACTCTTTTGTCGTATCCTCTCTTCCCTTTGACCTTGTGTCTACTCTGTCTTTTTCTAACTCACTCAAACGTCTGGCTTCTCTTTCCACTCTCTTTGCTCTGCTCTTATCTCCGTCTCTCTTTTCCTGTACAGTATGAAAAATGTTTTTCCCTGTGAGCTGTCCACGCTGAGAGTGCACCGACCAGCAGCAGCACACTGGATGCTTCTTTCTTGCTCCTCAGATATGTTTTTTTATAACATCCCTGACAGTTTTTGGTTCTCTGCTCATATTTTCTGCTCGTCTCTCCGTATGGAGGTCTTCTTTCCTTGTGACTTGCCTCTTCACCTCTCTGTGTGTGCTCCTTGTTATTCCTGTACCGTCACAAAGCTACGGGCATCAGGCAGAACATGAAGTTTATACTTGTTGGGTGATATTTTTGTAGCTCTGGCCTTAAGTTTCAGCATTTACAATACAAGTAATAAGTAAGAGTACATGTTGCTAATAACAAAAATATATATAGATAATAGAAATAGTCTGTTTTCAGGCAGGTTAGAATGATCAATACTTAGTTTGCATCTCGTAGCCACTCGACCTGTGAACAGCAAACCAGTTTACTTCCCCTGCTCCCGTCTTTCAGTACAGGGACGACCAGAGGAGCTCACAGGAATCACAGCATGAGCAATGGGAGGTGCTGTCATCTGATATAATAAAAATTTCAAAAGTGTACCAGCTGTTAGGCTGTCAGAGTGCATGCAGCATGCGGAGGGAGGTTGGAGGATGTGGCTCAACTAAAGCTTGAAAAGAAGTTCTGATTATTGGCTGGAAGAAGGGACATGTTCTGCTGAGTAATATTTATCGATATAAAACCATTTCATTACAGGTAATTACTTTTTGGACTTGGCTGCAAGAACTTTTCAGGAACCCTTTTCTAATTTTATCATCTCCTTGTAATAGGTAAATCCCCAGAGCAATTATTCTAATATCCAGAACTTCTGCTCAGGAATTTTTACTCATCTCAAAAGTCCTTGTTGGAGCCTCTACTTCTATTTTGGACCAGTCATTATTCAGTCTCAGCACAGACATTGGCGGGAACAAGTGATCACAGAGAATAGAGGACTCTCGCGCGTGCGTGTGTGTGTGTGTGTGTGTGTGTGTGTGTGTGTGTGTGTGTAAGAGAGAGTGAACTAGTGCTAACACAGGTTTTTCTTTTTGTAGGAGTGTGTGTGTGGTCTTGGTCAAAGCCAAAATAATGTTCCATTTGTTTTATTGGAAGCACAGACCTCTAATGTGATTTATTCTGCCTGCAGCAGCACAGTAGAACTAAGCGAAACTGTCCCGTCATCGTACAAGCACACGACAAACTACACACAGCATGTACAACATGTTTCTTTGATCAAGACGCTGAAACTCTAGATAACGATCGATATTAAATTAAGAATTGTGTTGTATGTGCATTTCCTGCAAGACTGGAACATTTTTAATGAGTAAAAGTTGAAGTATCTTTACTCATCTTTACGTATGTGTTTAGTTTTTTTTGGTAAATTAGCTAAATACCTAATGAATGAATGAATGATCTACATTTTTACAGACATTTATGTTTCTGTGAGGATGATAAATAATCACAGTGATCTTGTCTGTCTCTGACACCGCCACCGTAGTGTTGCTTACATATAGAAA
This sequence comes from Microctenopoma stevenorrisi, assembly GCA_032270685.1. Lineage (NCBI taxonomy): Eukaryota > Metazoa > Chordata > Actinopteri > Anabantiformes > Anabantidae > Microctenopoma > Microctenopoma stevenorrisi. The sequence goes on from JAUMTR010000022.1 coordinate 20,427,490, forward strand.
TGCTATAAGACATTGAGACTAGTGAAGACTGATACACAGTTTATGGTGGAGTGGAGTTTTATTTGTGGCATTTTGACTCTCAGCATTGTAATTCTGTAGGAAACGTCATCAGGGTGTTGAATTGCTTCAGTGACTGTGTCATCTGTTTGTTTTTCCCCCTTTTTATGATGTCAGCCTTTCGTTTCACCTTTCTCTATCTTTATCTCTCTTGTTCTTGACGCTCACACTTTTTAATTGTCTGCTTCTCTTTTGTTTTCTGACAGATCGTCTGGCGTAGTCACTCCCTCTCGTTCCCCTGTTTCCCTTTGTCTGTCATCATATCGCCACCCCTTCTGTGAAGTGTATTCCATAGATCAATTACATACACTGTATTTATTTCAGATCTTGAATATAATATGGAAATGATCCATCTTTAGACTACTGCAGTTGTCAGGTCAAAATTAATTTCCATGTTCCATTGCTCATAACATCTCAGAACATTTATATGTCACCACGTGTAATCTACAAGTCATAACCTCCACATAAAACTCATTGAGTGTGTCTGTAGAATCATCAAGTTGTGTGTGTGTGTGTGTGTGTGTGTGTGTGTGTGTGTGTGCGTGTGTGTGGATTACAGCAGGTCAGTCTCAGTGCAGCGAGTTGAAAAGGTCACTAATGAACCGAAGATGAATGGGAGATTTTTATGACACAAATGTTTAATCAATACAAAGGTTTAACCAGAGTATTGGCAGCGGCAAGCATCGATCAATAACTGTCCCACAGGTCGCTCGGACACTCCATTTACCCTGAGTGGAAGTGATAGAAAACATCCAATCAAATTTGCCTGGGAATTTTTCCTTGGCAGGAAGGAGGATGTGATCATGTGAAGGCAGGTGGCTGCGTGAGCCACCCCCGATCCCTCCCCTGATCCTGAAAATGCACACACAAAATGTCCAAATAAGCTAGAACTACTAACTACTTGAAGATAAACCTGCAGGTCAGACTGGGCTGACTTGCTCAACTCGTTGCTACCTCAGCATTGCTGGCTAATGGCACATAAAGCTCACTCATGGCCCACTGTGCTGAACCACTTCGTATCAGCACATATACCACAAATTCTCTCATGTTGTCACATGAAAGCAGGGTGAAAACAGGAAAATCAGGTGTCTTTTCGATGTCGAACAGATAAAATGTTGACGCTGTAAAATGAAACTGAATCAGAAGACTTGGTGTTCTGAGAGTTGACGGGCTCTGTTTGCCATCCTTATCCATTGCAGCATCAAACCTTGATGTTTCCTTGTGTCCTTATGCACAGCATAAGGCCCCACTCTGCCTGCTGTACAGGAATGCAAGTGTCTCCTGGTATTCAAAACTCTGTACTCAGCAAACCCCTTCATTTGAAGAAAGGTTTTAAAAAGTGCTTATCTACCACTAAAGTAATTAGTTCTGACTGTCTTCCGGCCTGTAGTTTGTGGTGCCAAGAGGTTTCAAAAACGGCTTGTTATTCATCTCTAGCCTTAGTCATCACTTGTCATCATCTGTAGCAACTCTGCAGGAAACTCTTTTTCAAATAAATGCAGCTGGTTCAGTGCCTCCCAGGATCCTCTGTTTCCATATCTCACCCTAACAAACACCTTATGCCAGATTTTTTCTGTAATGAATGGACCGACGGTGACAGAGCAATTTCACTCCCTGGATATTGCAGTACCTCTTTTTTTTATTTAAGCATTTAATCATCCATACATGTGTGGTTGTGCAGCATCGCCTGAGCCTTTGTCGCGGCATCGCTGTTCAGAAAAGGTCCAGTAATGGACGACACAGAGTACTGTAACGTAAGTGACCAACCTATTATTGTGTTTGTAAAAGTTTTAAACTCATTGAGGGGCGGCATGATAGCTCAGTGGGAAGATTAGGAAGATGATCTTCAAACACAAGGGTAAGATGGTCGATTCCCAGTCCCTGCGCCTTGGTCTTTGGCGTCTCAAATGGGCAGTCTGTCCACATCATTATTATGCAAAATACACGATGCCTAGTTTGAAGAAAAATGCCTGCTGATTTGCTTTGAGTCATTTTGACCTACTTTGTCTTTGACTCTTCCTGCCTGTCAGTCAATGTATTGGCCAGAAAAGTGAAACCTGAATGGGGAACAGCTATTTCTGTATCTGTTCTGCTTTCATTAAGTTCTCTCTGCTGGGACACTCACAGATTAATGAGTCCTAGCTCTCTGATTGCTACATCACAACGTTTGTGCGCCGCAACAGACATTTTCCGTGCTATCACAGTGGGTGCTCTACATCGAACGCTGTGAACTACATTTACCAGTGTGCTATTCTGGAGAGTCGGATTTGACTTTTTCTAGTTTTCTTTCCAAGCGATACAGTGCATACATGGGAATAGGCTGTGAGAGTACATACTTAAGAATGAAAACACTATAATTGATTGGCAGGAATTGATTCATGCACATGTCTGATTCAACGTTGAACATTAGCCTACAGCACACCAGCATCACATGGGTGTGGCCAAGGAAAGGGGGACAAATCAGGCTGACAGAGTGGCCATACTTTCCAATTTCCTAAGACCTGAAACATCTGGAAACAAATAAACAACAACAGCTGGTCACAGAGCGCGAAGTGGTCTGGCTTGACTTTCTAAGCAGATGCTGGCAGGCCAACATCTGTCTTTTTTAAGAACAGTAAACATTTGTGTTCGTAAATCAAAGTCTGGTCAGTAGTTTCTCCTTTGCGTATAATTCAGTTCTTTTGCATTTTATTTAATTTCATTTTATTCAAATTATTGAGACATGTTGTATGCTAATCTATTAGCATACAGTAATAATATTAAGGATGTTATCTATCACATATTAGACTGTGACTTTGGGGGGAATCTGAAGTAAAAGATTGAGACATAATATTCAGTCAATATATCAGTATATCAGAGAAAGCATCGTGAAAACATCAAGGCAGAAGAACAAGGTCTGGTATACACTGCATAGTGAACATATGTGTGTCTCTTGTTTGTCTCTTTAGCTGTGTCCCAAAAGGGTCAGTTAAAATGTCTCACTCAACAGGCAGAGCAGCTAATACCAAATGACTGCCACAGCTTAAAGTACATAAATAGAGAAAGATGCAGACAGACAGAGATGAATAGAAAACCTCACAAGCCTAATGTGATGCAGAAAGTGTCTGGGATCCACGTAGGAATGTCGTAAATAAGAAAAACTGTCAGTCTTTTAAATTTTAATCTTTTATCTTGATTGTCCGCTCAGATTGCCTTTTGCTGTGCTGCAGATAAGGCGTGCTGAATTGGATTGAATCGAAGTGAGGAAATAAAGGGTCTCTGCAAAGCAGAGCACTTGATGCGTCTCTGGGCATTATCCACCTGCAGTATCTGCTGTGTAACACCAGTCTGCCTTACCAAATCATTTTCAGTAACCTTTCCTCTCATTATATAAGAATATTTTGTTTAATCTGTGTATTTTAATATCAAGCCCTTTGACTGTCCTATATAAAAAGTATTACACAGAAAACTATTTAAATAATATAATTTTTATCAGTAGTTAGGAAAAGTGCTCACGGGCACCTCGCATGGACTGAAGGTGCGTTACATTTTAATACCATTCGGATTTCTGTCACTGTTTGTAGCTGCTCTTGTTGTTTTTAGCAGTCACATCAACCTTATACGTCTCAGCCTTAATGTAGTCATTGTGGAGACAAAATCACGCCGTCTCAAGACTGTGAAGTATGAAGTAGTCTGTTAATTGTTGTCAAATATGCTAAGATTAGGATTAGGACGTTTGTGTTTCGTGGCTGTTCAGTGAATCCATATGACCATGGTGACAGCATCAGGTATTTGATATGAAACATATTAATGTGGAGACACGTGAGCATGTGCAGTGTGTGCATCTGTCTGGATTTGGGTTGCAGTCGAGTTGCATTAATTACCACTAGACCAGACGACTACATGTGACCTGGCTCTGTTCCATATTGCATATCTCATCTGCCGGTTTGCGGGGGTAGACATGATTCAATTTGGGTTGAGGATGACCATCAATCACTTGAGCTATAGCTTTGAATCCTTGATGTTTCCTGGAAATGTGATGCATCAGTTGTCATACACAGAACGAATCCCTCAGAAAAGGGGGTCAGGCAATTAAAGAAAATACTGCAGGACACACTGGGAATAGGATTAACAAGGGATATAACTACCATCATCCCGGGGGTTCATCATGCCCTGTGGTCTAAGGTGCATGGAATTTGCCATAAGTGCAACGTCCCATGGTTCAGTCCTGCCTAAGGTCCTTGATTTCATGTCCTTCTACCTGCCTGTACATTCTGTTTGCCATTGCTGTTCACAGTTTTTTTTATGTGCGCCTTTATACTTTTGATGGAAAGCAACAAATTCACCGCTATCTTTTTGAGCTTAAGCCATTCTAGGAAATACAGCAATTAATTTTGCAGAGATAGAGGAGGCAGGCTGAGGAAAGTGAGGAAGCAGAGCAGCTGAGCGTCAGACTGAAGCAGACTCAAAGGGGAATGTTTTTTCTACTGTGTGTGTAACAATAGCATCACCGTGGCTGCTGACTGTATGTTGGTCTCCTGACTTTTGTATCGGCTTGTATAGTAGAGAGACAAGTGATCATATGGAGCCAGTCGGGGAACAGAACCAGTAACCCAAATCTGCCAACGACCCCGTCCCACATGAACATGATAGAAATAGCACCGTTCTAGGTTGGTGTTTAATAACTGCAAAACTAACTTCATGGTACAGTGCTGTGCGTGTGTGTGTGTGTGTGTGTGTGTCAAGCATTATTCACATGCTCTCAGTTCAGTTTCAGATGTGTGTGTCTGTCCTCCCCATTAAAGGAAAACAACTTTAATGTCCTGTCCTAAAAACAAGGTCAGAGACCTCCTGCTAAAGCACTTCATTATAGACTCAACCTCCTCCAACAGACACACACAGATGCACACACAGGAAACCTTGCAGCCAGAGACAGGTCCCATAAAGTGCACCGTGCATCGATTTTGTGGTCTATTTTGCAACAAGACGTATGTCTTTGCTCCGAGGAAGAACCAAGTGCTTTTGTCCTTGGACTTGTTAAAGTGATTGCTCATCAGTGTGGTTGTCCTTCCTCTGGTACTGATGAGGTCACAGCAGTACAAACATGTAAACAGCTACAACTGACCTATTCAGGCAGGGACCTGTGGGGGCTCATCCTTTGTTTAACTTTTCAAAGGAGATTTTTGTGAAATGTTCAGTGGAATAGGTGAATAAATGAAATTAAACATGTTAGAGCTTCTTTTAAACCAACCCCAAATCCCAAAAAGCATAGTTTTCTTCCACAGACAAAAAGTAGTAACGCATGTTCAAAATGTTCATCTGTTTCCCTACAGTGGATACAGAGGGCAGGAAGTTGAAGGGAGGCATCCAGAGGAGCACAGAAACCGGTCTTGCTGTAGAGATGCCCAGTCGGACCATTCGCCAGGCCAGTCACGAGTCCATAGAGGACAGCATGAACAGCTACGGCTCCGAGGGCAAGTGAGTAAAATCCTGCCACTGTTCAAGCCAAAGTGCAACTTTGATGATTCATCTTCACTTTACTTTCTGGATTCATTTTAGCTATGTCGTGGTTACAACAACAACTTTTTGTTTGTCTGCTTGTTTCTTTGCAGCATTTCTAATCGATTCAAAAACAAATTCCAATGAAATGTGGGCTTTTTCTACCATGTAATACATCTGGGAATCTGAGGGCAGTAAAAGTGACAGCAGTGAAACCTTAAAGCAATCTGGTGCATCATTAAGCATTGCATTCAGGCTTTTTCCGTTCTGTTTTCATACCAGGGATGTAACTTCCTCCTGCTAACAGAGCGGGTCGGCGGGGGTTTACTGTAGATGATGAGCACAGAGAGCAAAAGAGCCTATGACATCAGCAATAATAATGTAGTACTACCGAACACACACACACACAGACGCACGCACACACACACACACACACACACACACACACACACACACACACACACACATGCAGATCAGTGCCAACCTGGCTACCAGCTTGAAGTTACATAACAAGACAAGGCAGGCAGGCAGGCAGGCAGACTGACTGATGGGGGCTGGGAGGGTTTAAAGACAAACACGCCACAGAGGAAAACAAGAGGTGGACACAGAGAGACATGCTCATGCTGTCACAGAATGTTGTTTAATGATAATGCAAATATTCTGCTTGTGACCTGTTGCATGGAAACACAGTGTGTGTCCCCAGCAAAGAAATCTTATCGGGTCTGATGTTGGTTAGTAAAGCAGCAGAGGTGTCAGAAGAGTCTAGCTGTACAAAAAAAAGATAATTTAAAAAAGTAAATAAAGAAGACTTCATGTAAATGTCCTGTCCACACTGAGAACTTAATCAGCATGTGATTCATTCTCAGAATACAAAGGTACATGTAAATAAATAATGAATCTGTTCTCACACTGAGCCTGTTTGGGTCCTAATGAAATATTCATACCTCAGTGTTTACTCACCTTCCTCTTTATCAAAGTGGTTGGACCAATCATATCATATTGTCTCTAGTCACAGTCTAAACTGTAACACCCGTCTCTTCGCAAATAAGTTTAAAAACTAGTAATTAGCAACTGCAAATATGCTTTAAAGAAACCTAATCCTGCCTGGATTAGGATTTTAGGAAACTTTATTAATTTGCATATTTAGTATTTGCCAACATGATGATATGAATATATCAGCAAAATGTTCACTGGCAGTCATACCAACTTAAATCTGAGTCACAGCACTTGGTTAAAGTTAGCAATAGATCATGGTTAAACATTGAAAAAGTAACACAGATGCTCTAAGCTACGAACATCACGCCACAAAGGGAAACTACAGCAGGATCATTACACTTGGCAGCACCACAGCATCACTGAAATCAGCAGCAGCCCGTCTACCTGTCCGCCTGTGTTTTGGCCAACCGGTTGGCTCGGTGCGCTGATTGAAAAGCGTCGTGTCTGTGTATGCGCAGCCATGAATAAGCACTCTGTCAGCTTACACCAACCAATCACACTTATGAGCTTATTGATTTGTGGTCTCGGGGGGGCAACCCAGGAACAAGTGAGAGTGTGTGTGATGATGCTAGATGGGTTTGCTGTGTTGTGTTGTATGGACTTTTCTAAAGTTCTGAAGTCAAATGTTGACATTTTACTGGCGTTATTGGGTTTCAGGTGTCATGCAGTGATAAAGGTGGCAGGCTCCTTGAAAATACTTTACTTTGCTTGGCAGACGCTTTTATCCAAAGCGACTTACATGGAGCTAGCGCTGGGTGTCTGGCTCAGGGACACACCTGGTAGGGGATAGACTAGGTGTGAGACTGGGATTCGAACCTGCGACCTGCTGCATTCCAGTCTGACGCTTAACCCATTGAGCTACCAGGCCGCTATAAATACTACAGCAAAGTAAAGCTGTACTTGCAGTGTACATGTGCAGCTATTAAAGTGTCACTCAGTGCAATTTGTATAAAGAGTCTGGATCTGAAAAGGAGGGGAACTAAAACTGTCAGACAGCATTAATTCCTGACTTAAATTTAATGTCACATGGAAAACATACAAACCTTTCCTTCCTGAGCTACAGTGGACCAGGAAGTGTGACATAAAGTGAAAAGATGTTCACTGCTACGAGTGTGTCATCGGCCAGCAGCGTGCGGTTTACATAGCGCATCATATTTCTGTGGTACAGCGGCGTAATCCCCAGATGTGCCTCACCCAAAGATTATAATCTAAAGCCCAGGATTTTATCACCCAGTAATACCTACTTGGCTAATGTTCCTAGACTTATTGCATGTCAGTAAGCTTTCTGTACACACACATGTATATGCACCCAAAGAAAAGCACAAACAAACTTCAGAAGTATCTCTTCCCATTATTTTTCATTTTCTGTGCGTGTGCGCATGTGAAGTTCACAGAAATCAAAACAGGTATTACTGATGATATAAAAAATTCATAATCACACTTAATCCAATGTTTAGTGAGTGATTTTGTGCATTAATCAAACTGGAAGTGAGCGTCTTGTGAATTATTTTGTAACGACTTATGAGGTTTACTTTTTTTGTCAGGACATGTGCTTTTAAGTGCGTTTGTAATGTTGCTTTAGGTCCTCGTGGAGAGACCAGTTTAAAAAATGAATACCACTGTTTTCCCTAAATCCTTTAAATGCGTAGCTGAAGTACTCTCATCAGAGCAGTGATGGATAAAAATTGAGCAACTGTAAACTAGAATGAAATATCAGTGTAGAGTTAAGAGGGAGAAAGATGAAGGTTAAAGATATTTTGAAGGACAGAGAGAGAGAGAGAGAGAGAGAGAGGGGGGGGGGGGTGAGTGAAGATGAAGAAGAAGTAGAAGCAGAGATTAAATTAGAGACAGAGAGACAATTTTATCTCACAAGGATCGAAGCTGCCGCACACTGGCAAAGACACACCAGAGGAGAAGAGGAAGGCAGGAATTGAGGGGATGGAGGGGAGCAATGGAGAGAGGCTGGAGAGGTAAAAGGAAGTTGATCAGTCCTGTCTGTTTTCTGTTCTCCATCTGGTAACTTTACATTTCACAGCGTCTTGACATTTCTATTTTCAGTAGCTACTGAAATGCTTTTTGCTGGTTTAGATGTTGACATTGCTCCTATGAATATGCTATTATGAAAGTCTCTTTTAGACACACTAGATGCAGTGCAGAGAAGCTCTGATTCAAACAGACTCGCTCGTTATGAACTGTGACTGCTCAATGTTTCCAGTGATTGTGGAAATTCCAGTTCAGTTAATTGATTTCAGTCTGCTAAGTTTTCCCTGCTATAAAAAGACCCGGTGCTACAGTACACGTGATGTACCAGAGGTATAGCGTCGTCGTTGCCACATAATTATTCCTATTTTGCTGTTGTGCAAAAGTTTTCGTACATCTTGTGATTTGATTGTTTTCTTCTCTGGGAGCTGCTAAATACAGAACATTGAGTGCACATTGTGAGAAAGTCTAATGAGGGGACGCATATGTGGGAAGACAACAGCTGTAGACTGTTTAAGATAATTATACAGGCCAGAATACTCATCCACTGGAGTGGGGTTTGAACCCACGTGGGCTCGTGCCATTGGATTGGAGCCAAACGCCTTTAATTCAACAGCATTAATTCCTTTCCAGTACGTACTGTATGTGCTGAGTTTATTGTATGAGGTCTGTCTTCCACAAGAGTGATCTGCTGTAAGTGGGTCAGTTTCCTCGCTGGCAACTAGACAGTGTCCTTGGCCCAACTACAGTGACACAGACTGGACCAACTCCACTCCAAACCTGCTGCCTGGTCCAACATTATATAATGTCAGAGGACCCAAAATAACTTGGCCGTCGTACGCACACTGTCTCTCAAAAGAGTGTGTTTGTCATTTCGGGCGATATTTAGCTGAAACTATAAACTATATATTTCTATATAATATATGCAATGTGTCATCCATCATATACACAATAAAGCGGGAGAGGGGAAATCATAGATTACACGTTTCCGTAAAACTTTAAATTACAAGTAGTGGAAGCACCTCTCATCGAAAACCACTCACATGTCCAAATGTACACACAGGATGTGCATCACAGAATGACAGACATACACAAACACCAGCGCAAGTTAGGGTGGATTTGTCCTTTACCTTCAGTACACACAGTTGTGGTGTACTTGGCAGCCTGCCACCAAAGCACTCTGAGCTGATTCCTTTGCATTCATACACAAACACACATAAAAGGACACGCGGGGTCAAACGCTGAAGCCATCGCGGCAGGTTTATTTTCAGAGAGCTCATTTGAATTTTGGAGTTAAACTAAGTTGCAGGAGACATGATAAATGGCTTCTATTTATCAATGATTTCCCTTTTGCTCCTTCTATTCTTTTACCCCTCTTTCCTGGAGACTTTCTCGTATTCAGTCATGATCTTCTGTTCTCTGACTCACTTTCACTGTGTTTGAAGTACAATGAAAACTGCCTGCTCATTTTTCGTCTGTCTGCAGCCTTAACTACAGCGGGATGTGTTTGGCATCCGATGCACAGTTCAGCGACTTCCTAGATGGAATGGGACCCGCCCAGTTTGTTGGACGACAGACGCTGGCCACGACATCCATGGGTTAGTGAGAAACCATTTAACTACAACTTGTTAAGGTCTTAGAGGCTGCGCGAGCCCCTCAGGGGTTCATCCACAGTCAGTCGTCTTCGCTTGCATAGCAACAAGTGTTTGATGCTAATTAATGGAATGCGTCCATCCTCTTTGTTAAAGTGCGTCTGTGTTTTCACACTTCCAGGTGATGTTGAAATCGGTCTGATGGAGAGGAATGGAGCACTGGAGGTTGAGGTTGTCCAGGCAAGAGGGCTCACTATAAAACCAGGTTCAAAGGGACCTCCAGGTCAGTCCCCCCCCCCCTCCACTGCAGTCAGTTATCTGAACAATCAAAAGAATGACTATTATGTATAGGATATCTGTCATGTCAGAAACATTGTGATACGGCATCTTCCTTACAAAAGGCTGCTTGACTTTAAACTGATAATGATGATACATCTTCCAACACAGTTGTGGTACTTGAAGATATAAAAGATGCATGACTGAATGCACAAGGCAGTTCTCAGTCATTATAGAATTACCACACAGGCCAGAGGCAGGTTGAATAAGTAAGAGGGACATATGGTTTTGCTATTGTTGTTGTTCTCAGACTACAGATGTTGCTTCATTATATCTGGATTGAACAAAAAATATATATGGGACAGCTAAAATGAAGAGAAAAAGCAGCGTCATCCTTCTGACACATTTTGACCAGTCACCAGATAAATACTGGTGCATTTGTATAAATCTACATCAATCCTTCTGCAGTATTAAACTGTTCTGGGTGAAGTTTAATCAGATATCATCTGCCAACCGTGTCCAGACTCTGACTCATCAATTGTTAAACCCACTCAGAAGCGTGTGACATCGCCCTTTTTCAGCCTATTGAATGTCCAGCCAGTGAGAACAGAAATGGGAACAAATCTCCTATTAAAAGCAAATCTGTCAGGAAATGGTTTGTGCATGAGGAACCTGTGTGTGTGGGTATCTGCACTAAATAAGCAGCATTAAGGTTAGTGAAAAACGTTTGCCCTAAAATTGGACTGATTACAGATTTTACAGGAGGACAGTTCTTAAGAAGTTTATTTCACCACCTGGTATTTTATTTTTTTGACCTCAAACCTTCAGACTGAAGAATATTGAGGCACTCCTACCACAACAGGCTTTAAAAACCCACCGTGTGCACAGTGTAAACTCCTTCACAGGTTAATAAACTCGCAGACACAATGCAGAGGAAGCGTCCTCGGTGGCTTCAGTGTTTGCAGCCGAGCTCGCAGGTGCAATTGTGGATCATTGACGCTGTACTTTCAGTGTTGCATGCATCACTGTATTGGACGTATATTCAAATCAAAGTTTAAACATGTTAACGTGACTTGGCTGCACAGTTTCTCAAACTAAGGATCATCCAGGAAATGAATCCAATAATATAACATAAACTTTTTGGGAAGTTTTCCTGTGTAGTGGTGAACTGCTCTGGTTGTAGGTAAATGCAAAGGACATGACGTCAACGTGACTCTTTTTACTGCAGGTTGGGTTGCGTAACAACTAACTACTAACTCTACTACAGTAGTTCCCCTCTGCAGTTACATAATATTAAACCAGCCCTTGATCCTAATTGCATAAGAACATGACAGCGTCAGCAAAAGAGGGGGGGGGGGGCATACAGGGATAAACTATGAGGCAGTAATGAAAGACAAGAGGACAATAAACAGAGAATAGCACGAACAGAGAGAAAGAAGTGGAGTGTGAAATAATACAAATGAAAGAAAAATATAATGTGAAGACAACGTGTAGTGGTCTCTAATATGCAGGACAACATGTTTTGATGTGGGTATATGTCCATAACAACCCCAGTGAGTTTCACCCCAGAACATGCTCACATTAAGCTGTATTTTCTGTTTACAGCTGTTTCAGTGTGGTGCAGAAATACAATAGGAAAGAAAAAAGCAAATCACATTTACACTGACAGCTGATCGCAGAAAAAAACAGCAAGATGACAGAGAATCGTCTGTGTGTGCTGAGAATGGTGCTGACATCCAGAAATCCTGAGAGACTTGTGGTCTCGTAATAAGGGAAACTTGCTACGACCTGCCAGGCGAGGGCTCTGTGACCATCACGCTCTACCACTTACAAGCTGCTCTGCTAGCAAATTGTCTGGAGCTGTTTGAAGTGCCACAGATTTATAATAACAATAATTAATACTTTATTGATCCCTTGGGGAAAGTGTTGTTTGGAAGGCTGCTAGACTTGTGTCTACGCTACTACAGGGTATCACTGTCTTGTCCAAAGACACCTCAACATGTAACCCGGTGGGACTGGGAATCGAACTTGCTCACCCTTGGGTTTGAAGACTACTCTACCCACTAATCTATCATTCTGCCCATATCTAGGGAACCACTCACTGTGGGTCTGACATTTGCCATTTTAGAGAGTCAAGCAGTCTACTATTTCCACCTCATTGACAATAAGGTCTTTGCAGAGTTAATGGTCATGGTTTATGGTTAGTTTGTGTCATAATCATCTATTTTACATTTGATCATTTTGTCATCTAACTGTAATCTGCCTGACTTATTTCTTGCTCTACAGCTGCAGCCTCCAGATAAGAAAGCAATACACTGAGAAAAAAGACTGAGTTTAGGTTTAACTCTGTCTTCCTGCTGTTGTTTCAGCGGCCTACATCAAAGTTTACCTCTTGGAGAATGGCATCTGTGTGGCCAAGAAGAAGACCAAGTCAGTGAGGAAGAGTCTGGATCCTCTCTACAACCAGGTCCTGGTCTTCTCTGAAAGCCCGCAGGGGAAGGTAGTGCAGGTGAGATGCGATGTCGTAACTGAAACAGACATGGAGCTGTGTCCTACGCAGGGTTTGGTTCCCCAGTATTACAATAGCAAATCCAATTAATTGTACAACTAACAGCTATAATATGTACCATCTCTGTTGCATTTAAGCCAACTTACTTAATGACGCTAACACTCTAAAGCAGTGGTCCCCAAACTACGGCCCGCGGGCCGGACACGGCCCACATCCACATTTGACCCGGCCCCCTGAACAATACCAGAGAAGCATTATTTGTTTCCCCGCATTTTTCTTTTTTTAGTCTGGCCACGTGATTGAGACTAATGCACCGATAGAACAATGGGTTGCCCAACTGAATCCGTAGAAATGTTTCCTCACGTCATTGAAGCTCATTTAATTTGAATTGCGAACCACATTAAAAAGAAATTTTGCTACTACAGCCTTAGTTTACCCAGAATGTGAACCTGACCCCCCCCAGAACAGAGGACGGTGGTGGTATTCAAAGAATACAATCTGCGCCAACATTAAGAATTCAGAGATTTTAATAACACAAAATGATCTGAAAATCACTCCAGAGGGAAGCAAGAAAAAAACACACACTGTGAGGACTCATAAGAAAACTAAAACGGGCCGAAAACGAGAGCAAGTTAAGAAACATACACAGGGATAGGGAGCTGGGAGTGATCAGGTGAATGAAAACAGCTGGAGGAAATGAATGTGATTGGTCGGGAGCGGGGAGTGATCAGGTGAGAGTAGATGAGAGCAGGGAGTGATCAGGTTAGTGTGTAGATGGGAGTGGGGCGTGATCAGGTGAGTGTAGACGAGAGCAGGGTGTGATCAGGTGAGTGTAGACGGGAGTGGGGCGTGATCAGGTTAGTGTGTAGACGGGAGCAGGGAGTTCATGGCAATGTATCTGATGGTTGCTGAGAGGCTCAGCCTGGATCCATGTAGCGGGCCAACCAAGTAACCAAGCAACAGATGCTGCCAATGCTCAACCAATTTCTTTAGATCTGCAATCAGTATAAACAACCTAAATAATAAATATGCTGATGAAATCAGAAAAATTCTGACTGAAAAAAGTGCTTTTTTGCCGAAAACCTTTCTCACAGACTGTGGTCTGTCCCCCCTGTGCATCACACTGTATGTCCTCTATCCACCCCAATCGTGTCTTCGCAACTCTGCTTTATTAAATAAAGCAGTTGATTCCTATTTCTTCACATAATGATAACATTTGCTTAAAAAACGCAATAGACTAGAAATGTAATTTTCAAGTGACAGGCCTCCGCCCCTCGAGCTATGCCACTAGTGTGGCTAAAAATACGGCCAGCACTATGCGCATGTACAACACATGCACGTTGGGAAATGGGAAAAGCAAATTGATTACACCGCTCACATATGAACAGTACCAAGGAGAGTCCCCCTAGGATCATGTGGATTGATGCGTCTGTCCTTCCATTTAAAACAACCCCACAGGACATCTGTGCAAACAGATCATTATTACCCACAGTTATGGTTTATTGTTAGGTGACCTCTGTTAGCTTGAGTAATTATACTGACAGCAAAGGAGGACGTGTTTTTTTAAGATTTCTGTAACCTGGACTGTATCAGAGGGTAGAGACAGACTGTTCAGGACGGAGGACCCGTCTCGGCCGATGAATGTCAGAAATCACAGTGTCTGTCTTTTCATGACTTCGTGAAAAAAAAGGAAAACAAAGTTCCGACTGCAGAGGAGACACAGCAGAAAGAGCCAGGAAGCAGAGCTTAACATTTACACTGAGAACCTGACCAGAGGGACCAGGAGGCCGTATGAGCTGAGTTTGTTCTTTCATTGGTTGAGCTGCAGCTGCTTTCAAGATCAAGAGTGTCACGAGAGACGAACTGAGAAAAAGACTGATTATTACAGCTAATTCATTTTTTATTCTTTACCTTCCCTTATTCTCATTTTTCTTTGTATTTCCCTCAATGCTTTTCCATTGTGCCACTTCTACTACGTTGCCTCTATTATTTTTACTTTCTTCTTTGCATGATTTTCTATTTGCTGGCTTCATAATTTTTTCTTTATCATTATTGTAGTCATTACGTAGGACTCAGTTCATATGCAAAATACTGATGTATACACACGCTGGGCACTTAATGTTTAAAATGTACAGTTGTTATAAAGCAAAGAGAACCATTTACTTTTACGACTTTAGTACAATTTCGTAGTTTCTATCAGTAAAAAACATTTCAACAGTCAGGAGAATTCTGTATTGAGAATTGTAGGTGTGCTTAAGAAACACTGCGTGCATTTCTGTGTCGTGGCTTCAGTTTTTATCAGCTGTTAGCGAGGTACGTGATACGCTGCTAGTTTTATTAAAAAATCACGATCATTAATTGCACCAGACACTGTCTCGTGATCGGTGTGTACACTCCGTAACAATACGGCTGAAAAAACTAAACGAAACTATAACACTCCGTCATGGAGCTGTGGTTAACCTGTGTTTGGACTGAATAATCATCACCAGTGGTGATCTGTGTAACCTAATAACGTGTAATTGAAATAACTGTTTACGCCTGCAGTAAGTCAAACAGCGTGTGGAGATTCATTGATGTCTGGACATTAAAATCTGGTATGTCCTCAGATTTGGATTATTAGTGAATTAAATGCTACATATTCTAAAATTACAGTGTGTAAAACCATTGAGTTGACATTTACGGTCTGTCTGTTATTTGAAGCTGATAAGCTGTCGATTTCAACAACAACAAGTGGTTCCACTTGCCTTTCAAAATAAGAGCATTATAGTTGATTATAATTGCAAAGCATTTCTTTTCTACCGGAGGTAGTCCACGTGTACTGTGTCAACTTGACATCGATCTAATGCTTCGGAGTTTAAAATAAATTGTGTGTACATTGGTGTGATCATTTAAAGCAGGCATGTCCGTGCCCCGGGTCAATTACAGCCTGTCGCCAGATTTAAACGGCTACAGTTTATAAAATGGATTTATGCTTTTCATTCAGTTACCGGTATTAGCCGATGTTGTAGGGAGTGGACTGTAAGACCAGCACTGGATGTCTGTTGTCTTTATGTTTCGCCGTTATAAAACCGGAACGAACTGCACTGCAGCAATTCTCGCAAGTCATCGTGAGCCTGTGTATTGTGTGCTTCCCACCACAGCCCTGCCTATTTCCGTACAGCGTGGAATAGCACCTGGTGCAAACACCCTACTTGACGCGCCCCATCACAACACAAACACCCTGGTGCGGCTCAGATCAGCTTTCCCCACGCAATTTCTGCAGGAATTGCTAAATCTAGTTTTATTCATTTTTCTCCCTAGTTCCTTTTTTAAATTCCACTGTAAATGAATTCATAAATTCAATTATATATTTACTAGTCTTTTTTCTTGATTGTGTTCCTGTTTTTTTTCAATGAGACTGTGTCCGACATGTCACAGTTTTGATGTTCTGTGTTGTACGTGAGTTCGAGCTTGATGTGTTTCCTTAGTAATCAGCAGGTAGAAACTGTGACGTGTTCAGTGGAAAGGACTCCAGCTCTGCTTCAGGGTGCTCTGCTGCTCCTGTCGCTGTGTAATTAGCCACTAAACGCCTCGCTCTTAATTATCTGCTGTCTGTGTCGCTGTCCTCTGAGTTTCTTCCGACTCATTCACTCTGGATAATGAAAATCGCTGAAATCAGCAGCGCTTTTCAATTTGTCGCTTCCTGATTTAACAAAGCATGTAGCCTCTAAGGTCTGCACAAAAATCCATTCACAAACCCTCCTTAACTGACTCCGTGCGCCGGGATAGAACCAGCTTGGTTTTTGAAAGCACATGCTGTTAATTTAGACATCAAGGCTTTTTTACTTTGTATTTTATCAGTTGTTTACCTCACATATGAATGTTTCAGATGACATTGTGAACATCAACAAAAAGGTTCTTTTAAAATACTCCATAAACATTTTGCAGTTAGAAATAGATTGCAGTTTATTCAGACTTGACAATGATTTACTCTTTTGTCAGTGCACATAAACACTTCAGAAATGATTGCACACAAGCTGTTAATGTATTCATTTATTAATTTGATAGTGTGTTAAGTGTAATAATGCACTGGTAGATTCCCTGTTATTTTGTTTATAATGAGTAATTTACATGCTGTCGGGATAAACGTGTGATGTTAAGAGAGGTCAGGTTGCTGGGTTTTCATGGCTGCATTCTAAAATTTTGTGCGCTCAGAGAAAAGGCCCAGAGAATGGCCTGAGGCTACACTGCTGCTGCTGTCACAGCATAATTAGCTGCTAAACGCCTCCTTTCTAATTATCAGCTGTCCGTCTTTTCCCCTTTCTCCCCTGCTCTGCTCCTGTTCTCTGATCTGCTCGTTTTCCCTCCTATCTGACTCTGTCTCACGATTTGGATTTCATTTAGTTTTGTTTTGCATATGTAACCGTGCCGACTGCCTTAACCAATGCACCACTACCATGTCAAACGTTATATGCAGTGGATACTGATGCAATGAATACATGGCAGAATAATATTGCTTAAACAAAGGCAACCAGCAGGTGAGAAAGCTGTTAATATTTGAGTTAATTAATGGTAAACTCTAATTTGCATCAATGATCAAACTTTACCTGACACCTTGCACCACTGTCAAAAAAGCAACCCAAAGCTGTGTTTTGATACCCTGTAGGTACACCTTATGGCAACCAAAACCATATTGTGAGTGTTGGCCCAGTAGGTCTTTCTATTGCATAGTTGGGTGGTAAACTTAGGCGCATTCTGTCTGTCCCAAAGATGTTGGATGAGGATGAGGTGACTGTGAATGTGACCAGATTAACTTAAAATAGTACTAAAAACAAAAACAGTACCATTTTTGGAACAAAACTGATAATTAAAGAAAATAAAATGTATTTAAGTCAGTGAGTTTGTTGTTGAGATGTTTTTTTAGTATTGGAGGAAAAGCTTTTGACTCAAATATTTTAATGATTTATTGCATAATACTGGATACATGTTAACTGTCAGTTACTGTTAAAATAGGAAAGGATCTCCAACCTTTTTAAAAAAAATAGAAAGGGTACCATTAGATTAGCATATGATTGCTTCCCCTCATTAGTAAGAAGAAGAACAATCATCTTTATTGTCATTGAATACATTTTTAGATCTTACAATAAAATGTATTATCTGCATTTGACCCATCCCTCCTTGGGCGAGGTGAGTTTTTGTGTTTGGTCTACGTCCTAGAGAGTGGAACTGTGGAGGAGCTACCTGTACTTTTCATCTTCCATACTACGGCACCAGTCATTTCTGATGCCTCTCTCCCCTATATTGTAGTGGCTGAGGGCAAGACCTTGTTTAAAGAACAGATCACAGGCAGATAGGAAGAAACAGATTCTTCTTCTTTATAGATGAGTCACTGTGGAAATCACTCGCAGACACACACCAACACATGCCAAAAAAATTGGTATGCTGGCATGCACAGACACACGAGACCACCCCAAAAGAAGACACATGAGCAGACAGATATTGATTGTTTTCTCCACTGCTTGACAAGATTTAGGGACATCTAAGATGTGTCCTGATGTTATCAGGATGTCAGAAGAACACAGATACAAAACACATACACCGCCACACAACCACAAACCGCTGCACCTCGGCCTGCTTTGTGCTGTCCAGCTCCAGAATGGCTTTAGAACAAATGTCCAAACCTGACGAACATTATTGCTTTGTCAATTAATCTGTTTGTTACTCAATTGCCCCCAAAATGCTTTATGTGCACCCCTTGACATAAATTGAAATTGAAATTCTGTTTCATGAGCTAGGAACACTGGGAAAAATAGCACATCTATCTGGCATAATGCAGACAGAAAGACCCGAGTTTGTAACCTTGCAGCAGTGCTAACGCGTTGTACTGCTGTTGCCCCTGCAACAAATCACAACAGTGGTTGCTGCAGTGCCTATGTTGGGCGTTGTTAGGGAAACAACTTCATATATGCCAATGTGGGGCTTTTTACAGGTTGTTACAGCACTTGGATCTAGACTGACATATCTCAATAATTAGCAGGGACGAACTAGCATATGTGAACACACCAAACTAACATTTACGCTAAAGCAGAAACATGTGAACTACGGCCTTACAGAGCCATTATCACAACTGCACTCAGGTCAATTCGTGCTCAAAACATTTGGTTTGTGTAAAGATTGTGAATGCGTTATACCATACTGCCTTACATTTCAATCAATGTAGTGATTCTAATGCAAACAATTATTTACCTTCTGTCACCCTCTCCTGTAGGTGATTGTTTGGGGTAATTATGGACGGATGGACCGCAAATGCTTCATGGGTGTAGCTCGAATCCTATTGGAGGAGCTGGACCTCAGCGCGATGGTGATTGGGTGGTACAAGCTCTTCCCTACCTCCTCCATGGTGGACCCAACAATGGCGCCACTCATCCGCCACTCCTCTCAGATGTCCCTGGAGAGCACCATCGGACCCTGCTGTGAGCGATCCTAAGACTCACACAAAAATATTTAAGTTTTTTTGTTGCGACTAAGACCAAGACTAAGACACATTTTTATATACCCTGTAGCCCTGCACCCAGGTCAGCCAGGCCATACTGTCCCTGGAGCAGGTAGGTGTTAAGTATCTTACTCAAGGGCGCTTTGATAGGTCCAAACACCTTGGGGAATGAATCACTCCCCTGATAGGGAAATTACTTAATAAACCAGTTGATTGTTCGTGCACTCACTGGAAATGTACTGTAACTCTTTTCATACTGTATCAGACTGTTTCCTGGGACTTACGGGAAGCACATTTCTTTTGTTGTTGCAACTGACCGCCCCTTAGACTCACAGGAAAGACTTGCTCTCTTCAGATCTCTTTGATGAAAAAGCATAAACCTGCTTAATGAGGATACTTCAAAGAAGGGCTCGGTTGCCGACACTGATCACATCCTATTGGGACCACAATGCACTGCAGGCTGAGCTTTGCTTTAGTTACGCGCCTTCTTCACAGCATAGATTTTATTCTCTTTCTCGTTTTTGGTGTCCTTATAAAGGCGCTGGACAGTCCCTTTGTGTCGTCTGTCTATCCACAAGTGTAGAGAGAAAGTGACACTGCCCTCAGCCTCCTATTTTGCAGGTGCATGGGGGCAGTGGGTTGAAAGCCAAAGGACTAAAGAAGATTTTCAAGAAATGCAACTTGTATTGATGTATTGGCTTTGAGCACTCTGACATAAGTTGTTCTTGTTTTTGTGTCACACATTTGGCCCTTCAGTGTTCAGTTCATATGATACTATGTATTTGTGAATGGAGTAGAAATGAATGATTTTCCCTATCACCATCTAAGAGGATCTAAACCTTTACCTGATCTTCAGGATCCAAAGCTAAAGTTACCTGCAATGTCATCTCTGGGTGGATTTACAAGGTGTGAAGGCAGGTTCCCAAATGTGTGCCATCGTGTTTTAAGACATTGTGCATATTTGTTGCATTTAATCGCAACTTTAGCTGATTCTCTTTTGTCATCCTACAAGTTAAATCAGCTAATGTTTTTAAGTCTGTGGCCAATAGATTGCATAAAACAGAGACTTCCAGCTCAGCAGGTGCATAAACATACGAAATCAAGAACAATTTGTCAACTAATCACCCAAACCTTTTCAGTTTTGGCTAATCTGTTTTAACTAAACTAAACTGGGTTTTGCATGAAATGAAACCTTGATGCAGCTAACTAGAAATTAATGTGACTTATACATCTAAATGCTATTCATTAGGATAAAATCTACTGGAGACTCAACTGCCACAAAACGCTAATGTTTTACATATTTTACCTGGCAGTGCAGGGGGCAGTTTTGTACGTATAGTGCAGCATTAAAGCATAAAAACACATAACAAATATACTCAAAATCATTGAGGATAGTAGCCTGGCTGACAGTGTAGGGTTGAAAACTTGCTGTGTATCCCAGTTTATTTATAGTTCATTTAGCTCTTCAAAAGTAGATTTTTTGGATCCATCCTCTCTGTTTTTTTTTAAACTTTGGCTAACAGTCATTGAAAAACAGTTTCTACTGTGCCAATTTCTACCAGCAAGTGTCTTCTCCTTCCTCTTCTTCAATTAACTTGTGGCATGTGCCGTTGAGAGGGAGGACCAGAAACAACCTCTCACAACATCTGACAGCAGTATTCAGGCTGTGCAAAGAGGCATCCCATTTATCCTAAATTACAACCCTAATCCACAGACAGCCAAGGCACCTGGTGATTAGCCATGCTACGTTTTCAGTTTGGAGGGATGCAAGGAAAGCAAAAGGAAAGAAGCATGAAATGTTCTTTGCATCATCCAAACAAAAGATCTGCCTGACATCAGGTTCCACAGATTTCAAAATGAAGGACACAAAAATAGGATGACTTTAAAGGGAACACAATGTGCACACTGTAGAGAAAATTATAGTTTATCAAAGAACTAAAGTATATGTATTTCATTTGGGCACTTTATGATTCCAATTGTATTTTTTATGTGTAAATAATATAGTTGTCTTTTGGAGTGAGCCAACATCTTTAGTAAGTTTGATGATTAATGTTATAACTCTGAGGGAAGGAATGGTTATCCTTATTACCGTAAGATTGTAGCATTAGCTGGTAGCATCTGCATGATGGTTAAAACTTCTTATTAATTAGCAGACAACTTGATAAGATTATTAGCATGAGCTATATGCTACACAGAATGAGGAGAAATTGAATATAGTATGTTGGGTGGACATCCAACATTAATTGAAAAAAAAAAAAGTATGTAGCATTTTAATTCATATTTTTACTAAGCTGACTGAATTTCACTTTCACCATTTTTCTTTCACAGACACTGAAATCTGTACCAGGAGTAAATGACTGAAAAAAGTCATCAAGTAATTTAGCTTTTTTTTTAACTTTGAGGCAAGATTTTAGAACAAAATGTATTTCTCTTAAACAAATCAGCTAATACTTTAATGAAACAATACAATTTGAAGTAATTCTACTCATATAAACTTTGCAAGTGTCCAACTTTTCCAGTAGCATCGTTGCAGGGATATTACTACTGTATTTGTCAAAAACTACATAGCTACATTCTGTAAAGCAATAATAGAAAAAACATCCAGTCAGTGCAGTTCTTTTAGTTTTTACAACAAAAACTGTGGAAAATGACGACTTAAGTTCGAAAGTCTGTCAATTTTCTGCAGGGCATTTATGTTTTCTTCTGTACTTTATTCCATGGAGAGTGTTATAAAGTCTATCTTATAAAGATCTCTGTTAAATTTAGAAAAGGTTTAATGTACCATTATGATTTACAAATTCCACAAATAGCAAAATGTGGAATTATTAAATAATAATACATAATAAATGGATTAGCAGACACTTTAATATAACACCTGCCTAATAGCCTAATAATTATAGATCTGAATAAGTTTGATTAATAAAAATGCTGAAAGTTGTATAAATCAGAGAAACAGTATATACACTCACTGGCCACTTTATTAGGCATACTGCTTGTTGGCGCAAAATACTGATCAGCCAATAACATGGTGGCAACTCAAAGCATTTGGTCATGTTGACATGGTCAAGACGAACCAGTGCAATTCAAACCGAGCTTCAGAATGAGGAAGAAAGGTGATTTAAGTGACTTTGAACATGGCATGGTTGTTGGTGCCAGGTGGGCTGGCCCGAGTATTTAAAAAACTGCTGATCTTAATGGGATTGTCACGTACAATCATCTCTAGGTCTTACAGAGAATGGTCCAAAAAAGGGAAAACATCCAGTAAGCAGCAGTTCTGTGGGCGAAAATACCCTGTTGATGCCAGAGGTCAGAGGCGAATGGTGGTTCGAGCAACCACGGTTTGCAGAAGTGCATCTCTGAACCTTGAGGCAGATGGGCTACAGCAGTAGACCACGCCGGGTGCCACTCTGGACAATACAAGATTGGAAAAATGTTGCCTGGAATGATGAGTCTTGATTTCTGCTGCAACATTCAGAAGTTAGGGTTCAGAATTTGGGGCCAACAACATTAAAGCATGGATCCATCCTGCCTTGTATCAACGGTTCAGGCTGCTGGTGGTGGTGTAATGGTGTGTGGGACATTTTCTTGGCACACTTTGGGCCCCTTAGTACTAATTGATTATCGTTGCAGCACCACAGCCTACCTGAGTATTGTTGCTGACCATATCCATCCCTTTATGACCACAGTGTACCCATGATGGCTACTTCCAGCAGGATAAGCACCATGTCATAAACCTCGAATCATCTCAGACTGGTTTCTTGAACATGACAATGAGTTCACTCAAATATTCAAATGACCTCTACAGTCACCAGATCTCAATCCAATAGAGAACCTCTGGGATGTGGTGGAACGGGAGATTCGCATCATGGATTTGCTGCCGACAAATCTGCAGCAACTTTGTGATGCTATCATGTCAATATGAACCAATATCTTTGAGTCCGATGTTTCCAGTACCTTGTTAAATCTATGCCACCAAGGATTAAGGCAGTTCTAAGGGCAAAAGGAGGTCCAACCTGGTACCAGCAAGTATGCCTAATAAAGTGGCCGGTGAGTGTATATCAATACAATGTCCTTAGTCAATGAACTCAATATAATCCTCCTCAAGTGACCCAAGGAATGTGTTTTATTCTGTGTTCATTTGTGCCAACATTGAAACATTCTGTATTTGGTGGGCCAAATCCCCAATGAGGACCTATAAAAGAGAAAAGTTTACATGCTTGGTATTAACAGTTAACAATGCAGAGTGAATTTGGGTCTAAAGAAACTTTGTGTCTAGGAATGGGCTTAAACAATAGGAATATTGCATGATGGTAATCTAGTTCTAGTGCAGATAGATCACGATGAGGGTTAGAAAGTTTCAGTGGTTTCCATCACAGAAGTTTCCATCTAGCTAACCTGCAGCAGCTGCCTGTACAATGCAGATTTTATTAGTGTTCACAAAGAGCTGAATTTTCCTAAAGGGGGCTGTGCTGCATGTATGCAGGTTCACTGATAGGGCTTCTATGATGGCTGCAGGTGCAGATTTTTGCATTAAAACAGCTGACACTTGAAAGAACATTTTCTTCATTAATTGCTTGAGAGAGGGAGAGCAGAAATCTATGCCAATAACATTGCTAATAAAATTGAGAGTAATTAATGTTTGTTTGTTAAACCGATTGTGTAACTTTGTTCATCAAAACGTTCTTAGTCACCTGTTTGATTGTGACATTTTGTAACTTTGAAGGCAAAAAAATGAACTATATAGATGTTATAGTTGACATGTTCAGCACCAAAAATGTACATGTTTGCATTTCCCCATATTCTGATTGTGATGTTAGTTATGTACTTATATCAATTGTAATGTAAGTAGAGGCCTTAAACACACCAATATACTTTTTGTCAGGGCTAAGGACTAAGAATTGTCACATACAGTAATCAAAACAAAGTAATCAAAGCAAAAAAAGTTTTACAGTGTCACCATCTTCGACCCATTACTTACAGTTAAGTAATTTAAGTGTCATCCATGGAAATGATAATCTTTGTGTATGTTCTTAATGAATTTCTGCTATACTGATATTTCAATTCACAATTTGTGTGTTCTCCCCACTCCTCGATGTGGGCTTAAGCAAACAATCTAAGCAAAAAAACGATTTAGATCTTCAAACATCCAGAGTGATTTCACACGATTCATTTTCTAAACTCATAATGCTGTTTGCTTATTAGTTGCCAAATGCACACACTAGTATTTTACTGTTTCAATGGAGCAGGTTAAACAGCAAAAACAATCTACCCATTTTTAAGAGTTGTACTGAATATCTGCTGAGGTCATTTTCCATTCCATTTTCTTTTAGGTTGTGGTTCTGCAAAACCAGATGATTTAGTACTTTTATGGCACCACAAAACTGCCTGAGATACTTTTGAGTATTTTTTTGCCATTAAAATAGCTGACCTTACAGACACTGTAGTTTTCTTGGTTGAGGTTAGGAAAATACCAGTGATTTAAGATGCATTGTTTTCAATCTTATACTGACTTTACCTGAGTGCTTTGTAACTCATCCCACACACACTTTTTTGTGTCCTGTTGACTCACAGTTAACGCAGGTACACAGTTATTTGTTTGGCAACATTGTACATAGGTAAAGGTACACCACATAGCCTGGAATCTTTACTGTAGTCACTATGCCAAACTAGGCAGCCCCTCCATTTTATTGCTCTGACTGCAAAAAGAAGAAGATAAGTACAGAGGTTTAGAATTTTTTTTTGCTCACCCTGTAGTAACTTGAAGATTTCACAGTGTTTCTACAGATGCAGATCAGTTTGATGAAATACAAAAAACACTTCAAATGCTAAAAAAAAAACAAACTCTGCTGCAGTCAAAGTCAAAAGAGTCAAAACAAGGTCTAAGAAGTTTGAGTCCTTGAACATTCGCAATAGTTCCAGGGCTTGATAATGCTTAATAATTGATTGATGATTCATGGTGAAGCCAACGAGTTTCTGTCTGTTTTTGCAGAAGATCAACCTAAAAGTGAATCTGGCTAGAGAACCTTTGAAGTTCTTAAAAAAATACCTTCTGTAACCTTGAGCTTAAATTTTATATCATTCCTATTCTAAGGTACACAATTTTACTTGTTAGAAAGAAACAGAGCACTAAGTGTGTCGTTTTCTCTTAGAGTGACAGTATGTACATTCTTAGACACATATCATATCTTGTTCTCTCGGGGGGGGGGGGGCAGTTACAAAACCAGTGGCTAGTGGTTCCCAAAAGCAACACATCTCCTCCAGCCTGCTGTTCTGCAGAGAAAGCAGCTCTCAGACTACTTCTTCCCATCATAGCCGCTCTTATCCCAGTCGTCGTGGAAGTTTCCCCCACATGGCATCTGTTAGATCCTCTCAACCGAAGCATCCCTCATTACCATGAGAATGAATATAGTTTTTGGTTGGGCGACCTCAGTGAAAACGAAAGTGCCATGATCGTCTTGTGTAATTTGTGTTCCTCAACACTTTTCTTTGTGGTTTTATATGTCGGTCTCACGTTGATAGTCATGCAGTGACATTGACAGTTTGGGCAAAACGTTCTCCTTTATTTTCCAGTGATAAAAAGCCATTGCATATGCAGCATTCACAGCCTTAAATTCTCCTCAATAAACCACAATTTGAGGCCTTTTCGGGACATTTTAGAAATTACCAAACACAAGTTCCTGAGGCCCCTAAAATAATATTATATATAAAGGTGATGTTTTGGTTTTGGGATAGGAGATGAAAACGTCTCACAGGCCTTCTCAGGCTGGCAGCAACATGCGACTGGGGCAACCTTTGGAAGCAATGCTGATGGGAAATCCACAAGCTTTACCTTTATTTGGTTCAACACGTTCTGTGTGAATTATTCCGCACTTCGGTTTTCTGTCGTCTGCTATAGAGCAGACCCACTGCAGCAATTCACTCTCTCTCTGTGACACCTAAGCAGCAGCAAAAACAAGGGAGAGTGTAACTCCTAGCCATTCACGGAGTTCAAACTCCCATTTAAATATAAAAAAATTTAAGCATAAACCAATGTTAGCGAAGCACTCGTCAGCAAAAGTCCTTCCGCATTGCTTTCCATTTGTTGCTTGGGTTATCCAGCATTAAGAGCCTGAACGTTATCAGAAGAGTAACAAGTTGGTGTCATTTAAATTTTAGTCACCACAGTTTCATTTAATACACAAGTATATTTGCAGATTCTATGGAAAACTGTTATATTGTTGAGTAAATGCACAATTTGGTGTGTTGTTATTCTATTCCAGCTGTCAAATAAAAATAGGTGAACTCCATCATAATATGTGTGGATGTTTGTGAGTTTGTGACGGTGATACAGATGCACGTGTAACAACAGGAACCACAACTCAAGAAGGTTAGTGATTTTCTCTCACCTCTATAAACAGTGACGTGAGTTCAGTTAAAAAAGGCTAAAACCCAAATACTGCTGGACAATTGTTTTTGACTCCCACCATCCAGAGATCCATCCAGTCCAAGATTTGCTGAGGATTGTCAAACTATGAGTGAGAAATATCTGTGAAGGTTCTCAGTCATCCAGGTCATGGTTATCTCAAAAAGGTTTATCCAATAGCAACTGGACTTAGTAGGTTGACGACGTTTCGCCCTCCTATCCAGGGGGCTTTCTCAAGTCTTGAGAAAGCCCCCTGGATAGGAGGGCCAGTTGCTAGTTAAGTCCAGTTGCTATTGGATAAACCTTTTTGAGATATGAGTGAGAAATGTCAACTGTGATCGAGTCATATAAAACATGAGAGGCACAAGACGGGGCTTGTTCAGAGTTAGATCCAACTTCACATACTAATAACCTGCTAGTCACTGGATGCATGGCATTCCTCGCTGAGGATAAAGGAACACAGTGCTAATGTTATCATACATTCCATAATATAAATAACAGTGCATATAGTCAGCTAATGAACATTATTATTCATCTGACAATATACTTGCTAAAACCATTCCTGAACCCGAACACATTGTGAAACACCTGTGGGACAGACGAGAAGAAGGAACAGCACAATAACAGGATGAAGCAGAGGAGAGCAGGGATTCATTTTGTTTGACAGTCAGCAACTAAGGACAACATATTATGAAGCTTTAACCTGCTGTCTGTCTTGATGAAATACTCTCCCTACACCCAACAGTGTTTTTCTTCATTGTACTTCATCTCCTTTTCCCTGCTCTATCTCCTTTTTACAATATCCCTCCAAAGCTTTTCTAATTTTCGCCCATCATCACTACATTATTTCTCTCCTCCCCTGTCTCTCTCTCTCCCTCTCTTTCTCTCTCTCTCTCTGGCAGATGTCCAGACTCCCTGGCGACTGAACCGATCAGCTTGTATTAAAGTTTCTCTCTCACACACACACACACACACACACACACACACACACAGAAAGCAATTGCGTGACAGGAAGGCAGGTCACACTAGGCAGAAACACACACGGGCATGACTTGCATGCACATGCGCAGACTGACAGTGAAGCTATATCACACACACGCATGCGAGCACTAGCGTGACTTGGATGCACAACGACAGAGAGAGACAAATTCACGCACTAAAATTGGATGAACCAGCAGGATGGTGCAAGTGCAAATTTAGACAGAAATTCTTTTCTCCACAGAGAAATTGCAACTCCAAACAACAATGAGTATCTCCTCAGTAAATCACTGACAGCAGATAAGGAACAGCTGGGCTTCGACACAAACCCTTTGCCCCAGTGGAGCGCCCCCTGCTGCATCACTGTTTAGCACGGGAGCATTTTTTATGCACAGTTCAAACACCATACAAGTCTTCTACCATCATCATATTCATCATAGCGTAACATACTAGAACAATGCAATCATGCCGTTCAGTTCTGTTCTCCTCTTCCTCCTATTTTACTTACTTTACAGCCTTTTCCCTTCAGCACCTTTGTCTCTTTTCTCCACCTACATTATCATTTCCTCCCAAACCATCCTCTGATTATTTCATTATAACCCATTATTCTGCTCCCATATCCTCCTATTCTCCTTTCTTAACACCATCTCCATGTACTGCTAATTTTCCAGTTCTACTGCCTCGCTTTTCTTCTTCCTCCTGAATATCAGATTTTTTCTTTTTGTCCAGAGGAGAACTTGTGGGATTATCTAAACTGCAAAACTGGCAAGTATAGAAAACAAAGAGCTCATGACTTCATAAAAGTTAGAATGACCTAATATGCTTTGTAGTTTATGTCTCGGGGGCTTTGAGAAGTTCAAAGTGACCAAGATGTGCTGTGAAAAATGATGGCATATAGATATCTATAAAGCTGTCCCCCCAACTCCTACACACTGGAACTGATGAAGCCATTTCCTTTAGTTTTTGTAACCTTTAGTCTCTGAGAAATTATTTTCCAGTCGCTTTTCACCACATGAAATATAATTAACTAGATAAGATTTGTGTCTGTGGTTTATTGTACTGTTTGTATGGTGTCCTGGGTATTTTGAATCCTCCCCCTGCATCACACCTTTCCATATATTGGCTTGTTCTGGGCTCACCATTGTAGGAAACATGCTGATAAAGCTCTGTGCTCTGCCAGTAGTGTCTGGTCTGAGAACCACATTGCCTGTAAGAACTTAAGACTGTCGCAGTAAAGCATCAGCAAGTGCTTAAGCACTCTGGAATGAACTTGGAGTCTTCCCCAAGGATTTGAGCAAGTCTGCAACCTTGTAGACTTTTTACAGTGATTTGATCATAATTCATTGCAGTGGTGACATCAGTAAATGAGGACACTGGGGACGCAGCCAAGAAACTAAAGCAAAAAGGCCACAAGGTGGAAATATAAAGTGAACCCATAAATTCTTACATCTTTTATTGCTCTTATGTACATAATTGATCAGAAATGTTTTAACTTTTTGTCTAAAGAAAAACACACAGCACATTTAATGAATCACAGCAAAGTGGGAAGTTCTATGAATGCATGTAATAATAATAGTAATTAGTACTTTATTGATTCCCTTGGAAAAATGTTGTTTGGACACCTGCTAGACCTGTCTCAGCGCTACTATGGGTTTCGGTGCCTTGTCCAAGGACACCTCGACACATAGCTTTGGGGGGGACTGAGAATGGAAACGCTGACCCCGTCAGTAGAAACCTATTGTACATTAATAACAGTATAAAGGCTGAATTTTTTCTAAAACTTGACTTGACTGTGTCAGCTTCTTCAAAGCAGTGAAGCCGTGCTTCATACAGATTCAGTGGTTTAAAAAGTTGTGAAAAATTACAATTATAAATAAGGAACTAGAAAGTTCTTGGAGAAACATGTTAAACAAGTACAAACATCGTTTTATTCACTTTATTCTATGTTTAAACATCGGTTACAAACTGACATCTAGAAGTGAATATCTCTGCCCTGCTGTTCCATGACAGTGGATCACAGACAGCACAAAAGCTTCCAAATAAAACAGCATATTGTTTCTTTAAATATTGAAGCAACCTGTAGGATTTCTAAAGTAATGGAGCACAGGAATTAAACTGGATTCAGTTATGTTTGTATGAAAATAAAACACATAATTTTACAATATAGTGTCAGGATATTAATTATTTTCATTTGGCATCTTCTATATTGCAACGGCTGTAACACGAAACACACAGGCTAATGTCCACATAAACATAATCATAGAAATATAATACACTAAAACTGCATTCACAATGCAATTCGAAGCAAAATCACAGCAATATAAAGTTAAAATCAGAACACACAAACTAACCCTGGTAGTTGTACAAAATAATAGCTTTTCAAAATAATATATCATAATGCTCCTATTAAGAAGGCCAAGCAGAAACACTTCTGGTTGAAGTTGAACGAACGGCTTTTAATGCAAATTGTCCACTAAAGTCAGTGTTTTATAATAAATAATCACAAACACCACATATGTGCTCTGGTAACTTGTTTTGTGAACTTATACACACGTATAACTAATAAAATCAAAAAAGCATTGAGCACAGTATTTATTTCCCTGTTTAGATATATTGTATTTTCCTTTTCAAAATAGAATCTACACCAATGAATTATGAAATATTACTCACAATAGCATGTTTCCAAGTTCCCCTTAGAGACAAAATTTTAAAAAAATTATATTCCAGGAACAACAGTTAGGAAAATGTCCATAGTCCATTTGTCCAGCATGGGTTCACCCTGCACTGTGCAGCTCGTTGCTCACAGCCTCTTAAGCAGGTGTACACCCGGCTAATCCTGTGGTCTCAGGCAGCACGAACTATTCCTCCTGTGTTGCCTGTGTCCGTGTTGAGACTTGCACACACGCACACATACAAAGCATAAACACGCGTACACGCACGCATATTTCAGCAAAAAGGCGAACGTTTCGGTCCACAAAAAGCCTCAATAAAACAATGAGCATTGGTCATATTGGAAAGTTAGCCGCACCAGAGCACCCACATCCCAGATAGCAACTTCGATGTGGCCCAACTATGGCCCAGACTCACCACTTTCACGTGGCCCATATCCGGTTTAGAATGACCCTAACTGGGTGACATCAGGCAGCCCGACACTTAACCTGGCCTGGACTGGATACGGTCCAGATTCACCTCTGTCATTGCTCACATGATTTTGAATGCTGGCCCTTAACTGGCTCACATCTGGCATCTGATTTCTAACCTAGTTTGAACCAGATGCAGGCCAGACACACCCTACGTCTCACTTCTGGGTTGGAATGACGGTCCTTAACTGCGTAACTTCATCTCAACTGTCCTGAAATTCTTACAGATCCCTTCTCTGACGATAATCTTAATTATCTTTGGTAACATTTGTCAGCTGCTCTCATATCAATGTTCCCTCAATTAAAACATCAACAATGCAGATCGGTTTGTTTTAGCAAAATATGCTTTAATTAAAAATCATATAATGCATTTTTAATACCTCTAATCTCAAAAACTCATTAATGAAACATACAGAATCAGGTGTGCTAACATTTATGTCAGGGAAGATTTGTGTGTGTAAAAATATAGAAGTACTAAAGAACAGTCCCTGCATCAATGTTTTTAGGTTTTCATTAATGTTTTGGTGTGTTAAGTCCATCACATTGTGTTGTTTGGTGCAGTCACAACGGTTAGAGTCTTGTGAGCTCCCCTCCCGCCATCACGGTCTGAAGCAAGTGGATCTGTTGATCAAGGCTCCGATGCTCATTGTGATGTCACGTGTGACATCAGAGGACCAGAGGTTATGAATAGAGGTCGATGGGCTAATATCCGCCGAGCTCAGGTCGACATGGGCCTCCCTTAGATGGAATCCCTGGACCTACTCCACACCTTCAGAGGTGGGAACCAGTTGAGTCGCTGACCGTCCCCAGACTCGTCCCACTCTGTGGATGAACTGTGTGTAGTCAGCGTGCAACAACCGCTCCCTGGGAAGTCGTGCTCAACTGGTCCCCGCCCACCACCTCTGGCTGTGTGGTGTAGGGCCCAGCAGAACCCAACTCCATCCTCGTAACTACAACCGTTGTTAAAAGCAGTGACTCCATAGACAGTAATTTTATTTACCTTTAACAGTTATATATATTTTAAAACTGAGCAAAGCACATGAATAAGGCATTTCTTCAAAGCACTTCCATCACTAAGACACATCTATGCCAGATTCGGGCCACATGTTGGTGCTATCTGGGATGCAAACTATCTCATACCTTTCTGGTTCCTAAAGTCCAAGAAATGAGCTCCTGGAGGCGATTTTTCAAACTGCTCATCTCAGGTGGCTTTGCATTTTGACTCCAAAAGCGTACATTCTATCAATTACAGAAGAATATGGGTAAAAACAGGACAAAGTTCCCTCCTGTTTTAGGTTTTTTAATTTGTTGAAAGATGAAAATCAACTGAATGAGAGAAGAAAAACGGCAAAGAGAAAAACATTCTGGATAAAACGACAACGCTGAGGCAGGATTTTAACAGTTTTTTAAAACTTAAATTATATAAACTCTAAAACTATACAAGATATAAACATACTGCTTTATTTCTTTTTTCTTTTTGTTTTTTTATTTTGGTGAGATGCATACTGTTTTACAAGCACAAAGCTGAAAGTGTCTCATTTAAAATTTCAATCATGTTTCTAGGACAAAGTATGACGACACAGGGCGATGATGAATGCAGGGAGTACATGTCCAAAAAGCCATTTCTTGACCAAAAAAATAGGAAAAGTTGAATAAAATTAAAAATATGCAAGTCAAATACAAGAAATGTAATAGGACACATCCGGTCACAGCCTGTCCATTTGATCTATCATTTGTCTGTGCACCGTTTGAGCAGCAATAATGTATACGGAAGAAAAATATATAAAGAGGCCAGTTTAGAGGTGGAGATTAATATGTGCCTTGCACTGCTTTGCACTGCAGGCACCAATTAAAGAAAGACAAATAGATCTTAAATTAACTTCCAAATTAAATCAGTGCAGTTACTGTTATATGTGAAGGTAAAATAGACTTTGCTCGGATAAATAAAAGATAAAAACACATAATCACCATAGTATGACACCAAGTGAGTTAAACTTTAGGAATATCACTCTGTCTATGTCAGTCTGTTTCATCGAATAAAGTGATTTGGATCAAACAGTTGTATTGTGCTGGTGTCGAAGCTGTCATTTTGATGTTTTGTGCAAAACACCTGCATCAAGGCCAGTTTTGCATCCCAAACAAACCCTGGCGTCGTATTTTTTATTGTGCAAAAGCCAAACATTAACCACTGTTTTCTATGATTGCAGATGTGGTGATTTTTGTAGAGGTTGAACTACAATTATATCTGGTGCTCAGTGGTTAACCATGATGATGAGGGATGAGAGACACCAAAACTGTATAATAAGTGAGTCAGTCATAATGACCTGATAGGTGAACATGAAACTGACCAGCACTAAAACCTGTGTCTTTTCTGCTCTTCATGCACTATTCCAAGAAAACGGAAGTTAACCATGTCACTTTATGTCAATGAGTTAATTCTGCCTTTTCTTATCTAGTCTCAATGCTATATTTATAATTCAATAACAAAGCAGCATCTAGCTTTAATGTCATTGCCATCTGTCCACAACACACCATCTTTCTTATTTTCTTTGATACGTCTTAAATTGGACTTCTGTAAGAAGCCACACTTGCTTTCACTTACTAAACTAAATAGTCATTTTTTAAAAACTGTTTAGTTAAAATCACATTTACTCATAGACTACATAAATATGTGAGTAACAGTCAAGTGCTATGACTGTGCTCAAGCTATTGTGCTGTTATCTGATAAAGACAAAATACTGGTCAGAAACAAAGTCCAAAAAACACATCTCTACCTATCTATCAGTTTGATTGAAAGTTGTTGGGTTTAGTCTGCTTGAAAATCAAACAAACTGTGCCTGACGCTGTACTGTTCATGCTTGCATCACTTTCAGTGTTAAAATTGTAAAAGTTGTTCCTTTATACTGTAAAAAGGCTACTTTATTTTCTGGTGGTAAATGACACTAACGCTGCATCGTTCTCGTGCCTGACAACATCAACATTCATGTTAACTTGAACAAAATGGACTAAAAAGACAAACCAGAAACTGAAAAGGTCAGTCAGAGAAATATGATGTTTCTTCAGCCATAATCTAAGTACAGCATTTTAACATGGATGACATAGTGGTGAATTCTTGAGGATATCATGCGGCGCATTTCGGAAGGTGAGCATGGTTAGCATGCTAAAGATAGCTTCCCTTCACTGCATGACTTCTCAGCCACATGAGAAGAAGAAATCTGGAAGTCTGGTGTAAGACTTTGTCCAATACTAGTAAGTGCTAATAATTTATTTACATTTAATATAAACAATTAATACTTTGTCATCTCTGGTTTTTACCATCATGTCCTCCAAATGTTATTATTACGTTTTCCTGAAGCTCTTGGTCTTAGCATGGTTAGCACTGTTTCTCTAGACAAGCTGAGTTGTGGGATGTTTAGGTACATGTGTGACTGTTCTTAAGACATAGACTTTCCCCTTAGTCCCTTAATGTAATGATGACATCATTGTCCCGGCCTTGCCACAGCATCTCACCATCGAAGTCCAGCATCTTGTGTTTGCGGCAGCGCAGCAGGATGCCTACCACCTTATCTGAGATCTTCACATAGCGGTCGAAAAGTCGGCCAAAGGTAATGATGGTCCTCTCCTCCTTATCCTTGAAGCCCATGTCTCTGATAATCCACACCATCTCCTCCATTTCTCTGTGGATGTGCTTCTGGGCCCTGTTGCCTCTCTCGGCCGTCCTTGATCCATCTTTGGGTCGACCGTAGCCAGAGTCACCCTTATGGAGGCGCTGAGACATGGCGTACTCATAGTCAAAGTCCTCGCTGAAAGGGTTGAGCTTCTGGCCTTCTGCGTGTACCTCGGACCACTGCTGCCAGCGGCTTCTGATGTCATTTGTAGTGGTAATTTTATCCTGGAGCGAAGGACAGTGAATAGGTTTATAGTTTTCAAATATACAACATCAAACTCTGGAACCATTCCTGTTTTTACTTTTCATTGCAAGCCTGTCAACTGAACTTCAAAACATCTTGGTTGCTTCATCCATAGACTGCACTTTATTCTCTTTCAAAGAAAGTTGTTGCCCTTTGTCAGTTAAAACTAGGTTACAGTTGCTGTTTCACATGTGCTATGAATTCTGCAGTGACCCCACCCATTTATCTATATGTTAATATTGACTGATGACCCTCTACCTATAAATAAACACCCTTCTGGTAGGTGTAATTGATCCCCTGCATGACCTTTATGTTATACTAGGACATATCCGTACTTAGATGCTATATTAATAGAATATTTAATCGGAAGACTCAGTCACAATTGTTATGCTTTATTGTGACTCTCAAATTCATCAGTTGTGCTACAATTAAAAATCTTAAAATGAAAAATCTGTCCTGCTTTTTCTCTCCCACTTACTTCCCCCTCTTGCTCTCCCCTGCTTGTCGTTTTCCATGCTCTCATTCATCAAAATCTCTTTTTTTACCCTTCCTGTTTAATCTCTTCTTTTTGCCTAGTATCCCACTGTTTTCTCCTTCATCTCTTATGTCCTCTACTCCCCCCTCTTCCTCTTATGATGGTATTTTCCTCAGCTCACCAGGCCTTTAGATCCATGTCAACAGATCTCTTTGGTATTTGCTCTATGAAACGTGAAGACTTATCACTGAGTGACCTTCCATGAAACTCTGCGAACCCATGGCACACCTGATTTTTTTCATTAGTATTCTGCTGCCATCTTTGGTGCTTAGCATTTGTTTCATTTGTGTTTATACCTTACACATCCAAGAGGATGAATGTAACTAGTGGTGGAAATAATTTGGTTGTTTGTTTGGTCAGGCCTGAGGCATATATTGTTTGCCTGTAAACGAGATGAGATGCCTAAGTTTGAAAGCCACATTGCAAAGAGATCTGTTCCACCATTAAACCAAACTAATAAGCAGATATAGTATTCTTTAATGACTGAATGGGAAACATACATTTTCATCATGGCCTCAACAGTGTCACCTTTAAATTGTTTGTCTGTTTCTTTCTCATATTATCTTTTTCACTCATGTTTTTTGCTGCCCTTTCTTCCCTCACCAACTAAACCTGAAGGTCAGTTTGGAAACACGTTGCAGAGCATGACTATATTTATTAATATATATGTTCCACTGTGCTGCAGTTTAACTTGTGTTTTTATATTTTGGATTCGTCTTGGGCAACCTCATCGACACGTCCTTCGCCTTTTATAGAAGAGATTTTAGTAGTTGGAGTTAGGCTGCTGTTATGTTGTTTGGTGTCCATGAGGGAGTTGGATTTCTCCAGGTGGCTTTAAAGGGACTCCTACCTAAATGTGTTTATTCATTCTGTGTGGGAAGATTTATGCTCTATTCTTTAGCATTTGTCCACTATTGTGTGTTTGAAGGGAAACGTTTATTGTAGCTGTACCGAAATCATTTCTGTTTATGTCTGCATAATTATTTTTCTCATAATAGATACAAATAATTAAAGGCATCATTGCAAGGTCACATTTTGTATAAGCCTGTCACTAATGCTAATATATTACATGTGGGGGTACTAAATTAACCTGAAAAGTATCACAAAAAAAGAGGTTTGGGGGATTTTGGCCTTTGCTGTCATGTTTGTGTTTTCACTTGTCTTTCTCATTAAGGACACATTGTACTGTTTGTCTATTATTTGGGAAATTTTAAGTTTAACATTGATTTACACTGGTTTAAATGTAAATTAGGATAATGAAGTGATGTCTCCTCACAGATGTGGGGCACTACAAATGGAAGGCCAGTATAAGTCGGCTGTTAACTGACTCTGGAGACTATGGTCAAGTACTCAGCAACAACTGAGCCACTGCTGCTGCTGTGTTGTGATGATTAGTTGTGCTAATTAAGTATTAGAATCTTAATCAAGCTAGAACGGGATGGTAGCTCAATAGGTTAGGCATCGGACTGGGATGCAGAAGATCGTGGGTTTGAATCCCTGTCCGACTCCTAGGCCATTCCCTACTAGGTGTGTCCCTAAGCCACACGCCCAGCGCTAGCTCCCGGTAAGTTGCTTTGGTTAAAAGCGTCTGCCATGAGTCATTTTGGAAAAACGCTCTACAACTCATATTGCTGTATTCAATGGTTACATGATGTTTCTGTCACTGCTGTGAATTTTTAAATTAGTGCAAAAATGTATTTACTGATTTTTTATAAACCACTCTACCTTTGGCCTGTTGGTGCGTTTCTTTGACTGAATCTCACACTGTTCGGTTTTGGATTCACTGTTGTCGCTGAGTCCTGCCTCTTCTCCCAGTCCGCTGTCCTCTGTGTCAACACTACTACTCCTTGAACCCAGCTTCTTGTCCTGGAGCATCAGCTTCCTGTCTTGGATAACTCCACCTATTCCCACTCCGGCACTCTGTAGTGCCCTGATCTGGCGCCGCCGGGTTGGTGACTCGTTGCCCAGGAATGACTTGTTCTCGTCAGGGCCTGATTCCATCTTGTCTCGAATGGCACTGACCATATCATTGCCGTTGCATTTGTTGTATTTTGGCTGAGCAGCCTGGGTGACAGAACAGGTCCTGATTTT
Organism: Microctenopoma stevenorrisi; assembly: GCA_032270685.1. NCBI lineage: Eukaryota > Metazoa > Chordata > Actinopteri > Anabantiformes > Anabantidae > Microctenopoma > Microctenopoma stevenorrisi. Next base: position 20,464,907 of record JAUMTR010000022.1, read on the forward strand.
ACTTCCCCCAGGATCTGTGGCATCTGCTTTGATTACACGTGGGTTCACAGTAAGTTTGGCTATGTGGTTGCGCTCCTTTTTGTCTTCTTCCACAATAGATGAGGGCATCCAGCCACTCGGGATGGTGTCCTGCTTGTTTGCATGTTCATTAGCCCAGCCCTGCCAGCTCTTGGCCAGGTTGGCCACCATGGCAGCGCATTTTATCTTCCGTACTGCCTGTTTCAAAGCCGGAGGCTCATGTGGTGAAACTGTGGCGGTCCCCCCACTACTCATTGCGAGCGGATAACAGATGGGTTGTTGAGATTTAATTTATTTCTTTTTTTAATGTAGGACCCTGTTAGCCTCTGTCTGTGGGTCTAACAACATCAAACTGCTTCCGAAGAATAAGATGTCACATCAACAGAAAAGATTAATGTTATCAAAGCATTAGAGCCTTACTGGATCTGTCCAATATCTAGTAGATTTAAGAAAGGAAAAAAGGAAACTAGTTTACTTCAACGAGTTTACAGCTTCTCTCGGTTCCAGGTTCCAACTCAAAACTTTACTGTTCCCAGTGATGATTAACAAAACCCAAGTGCCCCTGTCTTATAGCGAATATAGATCTTGAGAGAAAAATCCAGAACCTTCCAGATCATCGGTTGGTTGTCGGCTGAGCTGCTGGTGTGAAGAGTGCAAAGGCTTTGGCTTTAATCACCCGCTGAAGCTCGCTGGCTCCACAACGGCCTTTAAATAGGGAAGGGTCATAAATGAAGCGATGTCCCAAAGGGTCCATGTGAGACAGGAAAGTCCAGTGTCAACATTCTTGTTACTGTCACGTAAATACACACGCACACACACAGTGACTGAGGAGTGGAATTTCTCCCTGTGGGACCCAGGGAACAGGTGCCCAGTGTTTTTAGAAGCTCTGAGGTTTCTATCCTTGCACATGACTGATGCTCAAACATAAACAGATCCTTGCTCTGAGTCACATCACTATACCTGAGGGCACGCTATGTGTGGATACTGTCATTTAAATACACAATTGTATGGCACAGGAAGTTATGCATGATCTCATGGATGTGTGTCGGACTGTGAACTCCTAATTAGTGGGTCACATCACATTCAAAGCATCTGGAGTGCTAGTCTGCATGTCTATGCATGTGTGGTACTGTCTATTTCCATCTCTGTGTATATTTGTGAAAATGTGAGTATGTATTCCTGTTCAATGATTCATATACAGTATGAGTATATACATTCATTCAGAGTGACTCATACTGCTCTCAAACACAATTTAAGCCCACGGGATGTTTTTGCAACTTTTACTTATTTATTTCTTGATTATTTTAGTGACTTGATTGTTTGACTTTGTGAATTAAGCATTTAGTGTGATAGCAGTATTATAAAGCAAACAAAAAGCAGCAGACAAAAAAAGTAAACATATGTGAGTACACAGTTTGGTGACTAGCAGTGATATAAAACTGTCAGATTGCCAACCTCTACCAGAGTATTACAACAGGCTTCAATACATGAAAAAATACAAAACTAATTCTCAGGAATACAAAACGTGAATCGTGTGTCTACCAAATGCATTTCTTTCTTTCTTTTTCTTTGTTTTTTTTTTAATTAGTTGCAAACTAATTTGCTACAAACTAATGAAACTGTTTATTTTCCAGTATGAATTCCCCTGTGATCTATTGTAGTCTCACGTGGCATCTTACATAAAATGTAAACTGTAGTGTAAGCTTTGTCTGGGTGCAACTAATTAAACATAATCATTATAATCACCACAGGAGAAAGTCAGAATCTCAGAATCTTTATTGTCATTGAGACAAGTACAGTGATATTAGAAAGTGAATCAAAACTCACCAGGTTGTTGTAGATTGACAGGATACTTTTATTAGATAGTTAATTAGCAGCATTCAGTCATCAGAGTTCAAGAAGATTAAATAAGACATTTCAGCAAAGCAATCTGAGATAACTTTTAAAAGTGATACTAATTTATTAATATGTTTTTATTGATGCTGTTGGCCCAATGTGCTGATATCTGTTTGAAGAGTTAGGCATACCATGACAATTGATAAGCCTGAATGGAGCATTATTAATTAGCAAATGTGCTATTTTTAAGAATCAAAAATAGTTTTCAGTTCTGAAAAACATTTCTGTCTCTCTCTGACATAAAGCCAAACAAAGCTGAACACCTCTTATAAGTGTCTGTGGATTAAAATACCCAACCAGGAGACCACGCTTTCACCAGCTCAGGTTTCTGACATATCCCGTGTGCTTCAAGTTCCCTCATGCCAGCAGCTGCCTCACGTGCTCACTCCTGTCACCCAATGACAACGACGAGGCTTCTACAGAAATAGATACGCCCAGTAGTAGAGAAGTATGTGAAAGGTGTGCAATGATAGAGATATTCACACATAACCAGAGGAAAAGTGCTGTTTACACTGTGTGTAAACAATGAGTCACCAGGTGAATAATAACTAAGTAAACCTTGTCAATCCTTCGCTCACTCACAGTGAACAGCAGGTTCAGACACAACAAGATGTCAGACCAACTGATTACCTAATTACACAGTATGTTTAAAGATCTTTCGCCAATTCAACATCTCTTAAATGCTCGATCATTTCCTTCACCTGTATTTCCTTCCTTGCAACTTAGTCCCTCCTACTAAAGATGTAAGGAGAGAGGAGAAGAAAAACCTGCTGAACCGCTGCACCGTGTACAGAAAACTGTACAGCAATTCCTGCTGGATGCACACAAGCAAAATATTTTTAATTTGGCTTCCTTATTTGTGTACTTCCTTAGGCAACATGCAGCACTATGCTGGATGTTGTTTTTATCTGAAGCACTTGAATATCTCTTCCAGATGTAAGCCAGACTTTTTTACTTTAAGTTTAACTACTTGTCAAAAGATGTAACCTGCTAAAAAAAGAAAAACTGTTTCATACTTCAAGCACCCAGCAGCCCTGAACCCTGTCCTTCATAAATTACTATCACTATTCAATATCAAATGAGCAATGCTGGCTGTTCTAATCCAATATATAGTGTGATTAGGTGGTTATGCTGGTTCTTCCAATGTGCAGTGTTCTTATATATAATTATGTTATTACTGTCAAAGTATTTCTCACATAAGAACATCACATAGTTGGATGTATTTACTGTTTAACATCTTATCTACCTCAAAGGTTTGAACACACATAGAAATGACCATGGAAATATACATCACTGCAGTTGCAATATGATCGTTGGTTTTCTATTATCTGTTATCCTTTTACATTTATATGTTTGCCTTAGCAATTGATGTTATAAAGTTAGCTTTTCCTTTACAAACAGGGTCATTTCTATGTGGTAGTGTGTACATCAACTGCTTAATACTGAATGCTTTATTGATCCTTGGGGAAATTGTTGTCAGACAGAGCCTTGATGGTAACGTTTCCAGACGCAACACAATCTTCTTTTATTTTTATTAACAAACAAATTAAAGAAACAAAACAAAGAAAGTTTCAAGAGGTATGGGGAAAGGGACAAAAACATTGTTCATCATTTTGTGGCTCTACTGAGGAAGACTGATGATACTTTAGTTTGACTAGAAATGCTCAGAACGTCCATTTTTACCCAGTTCCAACATAATGCACTTCATGCAGTGCTTAGTCAATTGATATGTTGGTTACCAAACATCATATAATTAAAATATTTAAGTTTCTCTAGACTCTGAACTAAGCTAATCTCACATAGCCAGGCTGCTTTACAGGATGGAGAAACACACCATTTTATGACAAGTCAGAGCAGACTTTGGAAGTATAATTTCTTCGATGTCCGCATCAGTAAAGTTCTCTGAGATTGACTGATTGATCTGATGTAATTACGTTTATTTGAGATGAATGACAAAAAGTTCTGAAAATACAGTGAAAATGAGTTGGAAAGAGAATTTATGAGCTGGACTCAAAACCTCTGTGTTACAAAGCACACACATCTGTAAGGGCTGTGCAGCCTTTCACAGCACACATATGTTTTACTACTTTACCAACATTTGGGTTACAACAAAATAATAAATGTCTATTATGCAGACCTTCATGCGGGTCTACTAAGATGCAATTTAGCCCAAATACAGTCTAATAATGAGTACTAATAAAAAAAAATGGAAGATCCTGCTTACCACCTTGTCTGTAACATGCAGCAATGATGAAGTTACTTGTTCTGCTGCTATGAGACAGTTAAGGTGATGTGAATTGCACCATTCAAATGTCTCATACAAGTGTGTGAGCCTGTGGAAGCTATTATCACCAGTCCACGCCTTGACAGGAAAAAAGGGAGAAAATAGACCTTTACAGCACACAACCTTTGGTGCTGCAGTGTACGCAACAGCGATTTCTGTAGCAAGAGACAATATTTCCTCACACATCACAGTTTCTATATTTTTCCTGTGCGTGTTTCTCGCTTGCATAATTTGTGTAGATATTTGTGTATAATTGGTGGACTGCTGACGCCATCGCTGCAGGAAGGCGAGCCAGAAGTGATATCTCATTACGGGTCGGTTCCTCTGGCCAAGCAGCGTGCCAGTGAGAGACACATTGCGTCCACACAGCCTGTGACACTCACATGCTCACACACATTTACACCTCTGCACTTCTTTAGTGACATAATGCATCCAAAGTTTTAAAGTGTAACGTTACAGAAGGCAATCTCTGTAAAACAAAGGCCATCCTTATTTAAAAATGTGACGTATATGATTGTGCAGGCTTGTTTCAGCTGTTACATTTGGAATACACTTTTAATTTACAGTCTCATACACTATTAATATCACCTTTATCAAACACTCTTCGTTTGTCCTGAAAAAAAGTTCATTTTCAACCTTGGATGAAAAAAATCACAAATCTTCTGCATAGTCACGTACAGTTTTTATATACATAGGAGATGATATTTTGGTTGATTTATTGGAATAACGATTAAATTTCCTTTTGCTAACATTACACAGATGCAGAAAACGATGTCACTCAGCTAGACTTAAAATTAATATGGATAACACAATGCAAATGTTACATTTATGCTAACTCCAGTTGTCCTTCACAAAATGGAGGGTTTGGACACATACAGCCAGAACAGTTCAGTGACAGGACACATGGATGCACCGTCCAAGTCCTACTGTGAGAAAACAGATTGGAGTCAGTGTGAGGAGAACATTTCTCTGGCTGCTCATTATGATGATGACATCATCGCACCGCCACAGTGATGAACAATGTGTTCTCATCTATTTCTGGTGAAAAGAGAAACTGTCCCTGGCTCTGGATCCTCTTCAGTCTGGCTCTAGTGATTAAGCTGTTACAGTTTTAGTTTGCAATAAAAACAACCTGTAAACACACAATAAACACAATAAAGTGTTTCTCCAGCAGTAGCATGTAAAAGACAGTGTCCGATTGTCCCAGTCAGGCCAGGGGACATAAGAGGAGTGCATTATTTCCTTCTGCTAAAGAGGAGAAAAGAAGCCAAAAGTCAATTCAGTGCATTCACTCTCCTTGCTTTATCAGCATCAACATAAACTGAATAAAGGAATAAAGTTCACAAATGCAGCTGTCAGTTGCCTTTTTGCAGCTTTTTTACACTGGAAACATTTTTGCTTTAACATTCAGAGAGTACTCATACAGAAAAGGATTGCGGTGCCAATGGACACACCTGTTTACTGATCTAACCTTAACCGCAGTGGTTTATTAACCACAGGATGTCTCTGGAGTGAAAGTATGTGGTGTTGCCATTGTTGACTCTGCAGCTGTTAACAAATGTACTGCTTCATTCATTCAGAATTAAAAACCCTTGCCTCTGAACATAAGCCAATTATTATGTTGCCACCACAACATAAGCCACATTATAAACAGGAAAACAGAATACCAACATAATTTCTAGGAGAAAGCGTTGCCATAACAGAGTATATTGTATTTCTCTGACGAAGCCTCAGTGACTGCCAGAAAAATCACACAAATCTAATTATATACAGTGGCCAGGACATCCTGTTTGCTTGAATTATACGATCTGTGTCCATCTGTAGAAAGCTGAATCAATTGGACATAGTATGCACACATCTGTGTGTACAGTGTCTCACATTTCACACTAAATGTCAGGGGGAAAAAATGGCATAAAGCTGTGGCGAGATACAGATCAGGATATTTTCATAACTCTGACTCTTCCGAAGCCCAGTGGCTTTAGTAATTGGAATGGAAGATGTCTGCAAACAGCAGGACACTTCCTAGAATCAAACAAACACAATTACGGGGTTGCAGCTAACAGGATATTACTAGAAAGTGGTAAACCAGCCAGAAACATCACACTTTTACTGCTCTACAAATGGTCAGATAAAAACAACAATACAAAAGAACCAAGAACAAAGTAAAACGAAAGATGGATGAAACAGGTGAAGAACAGTCTGAGGGTGAACGTGGAGCAATGGACTTGAAGATTAAATAAATAATGACTGATTGTTTTCAGTCACCCTCCTCCTTACATGGGGGGGAGGAGTCATAGAGTATGATGGCCACTGGCAGAAAGGATCTCCTGATGCGCTGTTAGCATTTGGTACATTGTTAAATGAGCTAACAATAGCAGCTGCACTTCCACTGTCACTCCCACCTAGTGGTCACAAAAGAGAGCATCATCTCTAGTGACATGTACAGTAGAGGACAGTAGAGGTTTATGAGAAGTTCTGATTTTTGAGCAGGTCATCAGTAATTAAAAAAATAAGGATTTCGTGCCACTGTACAACAGGGTAGAGAAAGAGGACGGGGAAGTAGGACAGCAGCAGATCAGAGCATTAAATCTTCGTTCACACTGGCACCGTCGCCCAGGCAAAAACCAGCCGGAGACAGAAATAAACCTGACAGGCGTTCTTTAGTTCTGCACTCCCCGCTCTGTTCCCTCTCAACTGTGAAAATGACACAGCTGAGTGTGTGACAGAGAGAGAGAGAGAGAGAGACACAGAGATTTGTTTATGTGCACCTCATTTGTGCATATTTGTGTGTGTGTGCTTAGTTTTTTCAGGTGTGTGTTCTTATGCGCGCGGGTGTGTTCAGAAAAACCTAATAGGATCAGTCAGCTTCTGACCTCTGTCTTGACAATACACCAGCGCACCAACACACAGATCATCTTTCAAGTGTGTTTGTAAAACGAAGACCCGACGTTAATATAATATAAATATAACCTGAACAGTTAATGCAGTGATTTGCATTTTGTGTTTATTCTACTTACAGAATCAGCACAGTGCACTCATGTACTTCTGCTATAGTTTCTCTCTTAATATCTTCTTACAGACTTTTTAAAGGCAACAACTTCCTTTATCAGCAAGAGACAACAAACAGATTTTCCTGCTGTACTCCAGGCTGTCTGGCCATTTTATTTATGTTGTAGTTCAGCTATTATTTCTGCACTGCCACAGCTCGTTCTCTATTGGTCCTTCACAGATGTAGCTGATAAAATGACTTCCATCTGGTGGAAAGTGTTACAGTAGAAGCACAGCCATCAATCTTCCCAACCCATCATTGTCTTTATCTCACTTTACTCCACTCGTCTCTTTCTAAAGTCCAGTATGGCCGGTTTCCATGCACACTACAAATCTGATCTTATGATCATGTGAACAACAACAACAAACTTTTTTTTGTGAGTGAGAGGCACGTTGAGTACCGATAAGGTAGAAAAGCCGTCAGTGCCATGTTCTTCTCTTGCCCCTGTATGTCTGTCTTTCTGTTCCTCCCTCACCGTAGCCACTCCCCCTCTCTCCACCCTTACCTTGATTGCTCCCAGATGTTCCTCAATTCCAACAAGCCCTCTCATTATTGAACCACTTTCTACCTTACCTTTTTAGTTCATCCTGTTATGCCACCTTTTATCCAACTGGTCATTATCCTGGTCTCTGTGTCTTTTACCTGTCACTCACCTCCTCAGGTTTTCTTCTCACTCATGTAACTTGGTTTGGGTTTAGTTTCTGTTCTGTTCCGTCCACTCGTGCTCGTAGTCTGAAGTCTCAATAAAGTGATATTAGAAGCAGTGTTGACAAAATGTATTGCTTTTTTCTCATCTCTCATTGTCCTAATCAGCCCATTAAGTGCTTCAGTAATGGTGGAGGATATTTGATGACACGCAGTGTTGTCGCTGGCGTACTGTAAGTGCAGCAGGGCAGTCATATCCAAACTCATTAGATAATGGAGCTAAATTGTGATGGGCTAGAGAATGGAGTTCTCAGCTCAGCTTTCTTTACACAATGTGGAAATATATAGACACGATACATTTCCTGGACAGAAGCACTCACTTTTAATCATCTGGAAAGCACTAGCAATATTTCAATCTTATTACAACTATTTAAAACATCTCGCCGGTGCAGATTTTGTTTTTAGAACGGATGGAAATTTGTCAAAAGAAAGCAAGGAAGACTGCTGACTCATCCACTTCACTATTTGTTGCTTCTTCTATATCCAGAACAGGCACAAGAGATAATATCTGCAGGCGTTCCCAGTATGCATTATACAACACTAAAGCAGGATGTGTGCAGCATATGCATCGAATGCATGCCGGACAGCAACAACTGGTTTAACAAGCTGTGTAATAAATGATCCACTCATTCTGTAACAAGCTCCACCGCACAGAAAAATATTGCTGCTGTCAAATATGGCTTTAATATATTCATCATGTGCAGCTATCACAGTCATGTGCTACCCCTTGTTCTGGCGCTAATTGGTCAGCACCTCTCAGTTTTAATGAGGAGCCCATGCCAGAAATGCTTTCCTCTTGGATCAGTGCTCTTCCTCATTGTGTGAGGAAGAGTGTGCGTCATCTAATAAGCTCTAAGATGAATGATGTGTCAGTTTTTACACAAACATCTTGATAGCTTGAAAGAGTTAGCTGTTGTGATGTGGCGTTTGATATATTGCTCTTGTCAGATGAGAAGCAGACTCACCTGAAAAATGTTTTTCAACAGTAATGTAGTGGTGTTGTAGAAACTACTGCGTTAATTGTACGTGCATTTGTGCAGGCGGTTCCCTGGAGGCACTAGCGACTTTTCTGCTGAACCAAGTAACCCTCACATACAAATAAAATGCAATTGTAATTACAGAAAATAGTGCAATGCCGCCAATCTCAATCAATCAATTTTGGCTGCTTCAAACTAAAATCCATAAAACCGGCTCTACTTTCCTAATGAGAGCAACGATGGTGATAAAATGTGCCGAACAGGGAATTAAATATTTATTACTGTTGCGGCCGCAGGCCTGGCTGAGTTTAGGTGGTGCCTCCCTCCTGGTTGGTAGATCCTTCGACTTCCCCAAGCTCAGCATGCAGATCTGCCTTTACTACTGCTCGCTCCTGGTCCATGTTGGACATTGGGCCCTCCCACTCTGGTAGACGAATCCTCCAATGGAGATCAAGACCGCATCGTTAACTGTATAATGTGTATACTGTATAAGACAGAAATGTTCTGCTTGCCTGCAGGTGGCTTTGTAGATTGAGCAACTTGCCTCTGCACCAGACTCTTTCTTGGCCATATGGGTTCTTGTCTGTTTGATTGTTTACTTGGAAATTAGGAGTTTCCTGTGACTGGTGTCCGTGTCCTTAGAGTTGTTATTTGTATTAGTTGGTTTAAGTGCCTACTCTGGTGTTCATAAACCTGTGAGCTCGGCCTCTGTCTGGTTTGTAGTACTGTATCTGGTAGACTTTACTGTTTAGTTATAGTTTAGTTGTTATTGACAATAGATTGATTGAAGAAACCTGCCTCCAGGGTTTATCTTTGGTCTTTTTTGTTTCTGTTTTTTTTTTGTTTAAGCGCTAATCTCTGTGTTTATGGTTGTGAAGAGGGGCTGTAACAGTTACACTGATGCTGCAGAAAATGCTGTTCATACTACATTGACCCACTGACCAAAGAAAACCAAAAAGTATCTATGACTGTGTACAATAACTGTTGGTGTTTACTACTAGTAGGCTAGCACAGTTGCTCTTCTATGGAGGCACGCTGTTGGTGTCAGTTTTTATTTTGTCATCCTCCCTGCTGTGAGGCTTCGTCCGCCAAATCTGACATAGATGTCTTATATAATAATTAGCCTGTAAAACAAGCTATAGATATTATAATAAGACGCCTCCCACATATTGGACAAACTCAGACCTGTGTGTGTCATCGTATGTGTGTGTGTTGCCTTTGTGGTTGTGGTTTGCTGTTGGGTAATGTATCATTTCCTCTGCCTATGAAAGTCCTCACCGCTACAGAAATGTGAACGTGTGTGTGTATGTCTAAAAATGTACTGGTGTCATTTTCTGCGTTTTGGTCTATTTCTGTGCACATATCTGCCTGTTTGGCTTTGACATTGCTGGAGCACATTAGCATTACAAAGAGACAGTTAATGTCTGTGTGTCTGCTGCTGCTGCTCCTTAGAGACGAGCTGAACGAACCACTAACAAGTCCTTGATTCTACTGATATTATTAACCTGCTGCTGTGCTGCTGTCTAACAACAGTCCTTGTGTATAGTCTTTGGCATACGCGGCTCTCGTTTCCGAAGCACAGGTTTATCCAGAAGTGTCAGACCACGTAGATAATTTGTGACATTTCATGCAAAGCAGCAGATGTAACGAAGAAGTCAGAGGACTTAGAGATATATAAGTTTATGAGAAGCTAACGGCTAACACTGACAGGCTTCAACACCCCAACTTCAGCAGCTCATTTCAGAGAAAATGCTTATTTTTGCATGTATGTCATGCAACCAGTAGTTTTTTGTGCCGGTAAAGCCTGACAGAAATACTTAAATCAGGATCCCAGCACATAAAAGAATCTGATGCAAGGCTTTTACTTTTAGTTTTTTCACCCAATTGAAAGTAACATCCCTCTGGCCCCAGGGGGTTCAATATGAACAGCTCCACATTTCTCTGCTCCAACTTCTTCCTATTCTCTCCTACCTACCTTTACTTTCATTCCCTTCCACTAATATATGCACTTGTTAAACTCTTGGTAAATCACTTGTTCTCCTGTCTTGTCTATCTTTATCTCCTGCCCTCAACCTCTTCTTTTATTTCCTTTATTCCTCCTTACTAATATAGGAGATGCACATGACACATAGCCATCAGTTCTCCCTGCTGTAATTCATATTGCTCCAAATAGCTAGCAGTGGGTCGCAGCCTTAACTCCCTTATCCATAATGGGTTTCTGTCACAGTAGGCAAACAGACAGAGAAACCAGAACAAATTCTAATTTTATTTTGTCCACTATACTAAACATCACAGAGCTTGGACAATATTTCTAGTTATCTCAATTAGATACAGTTACCTATTTACAGTTTGCCCCTTCCTCAGGTGGATCAGACAGTTATCTGATATCAAATGCAACCAAGTAGCATTGAAGACACAATGAACTATGAAGCAGAGCAGTTTCCAAATGGTTCCTTTATATAGTATCATTTTGGAACGTCTTCCAAGTCTACACACATCAGTTACTCATCAGCCATGTCCAGATTAGAGTACAGAGTATTCAGATTACAGTAACAGAATAAAAACATTTCACCACTTAAAATGTCATGTAAGAAAGTATAAATTCGAATCCCCTACTGCCCGAATCCCCTAAACAGTGAAAACTCCAACGTGCCAAACGCCATCGAAGGTGAGTGTTTGCCCACTCAAGTCGGTTGCGACACATGTAGACAGATTTGAGAACAATATTTGAGAGTCATTGTTCTTTTATGTATGTAGTAAGATTTAAGTTCAGCTCATGATAAATGGAAGCAAAAACAAAAGTGTTGCATTTATATTTTTGTTCCGTGTAATTATAAATAGACTTCTTGTGGTTCACTGTTATTCTGCAAAATATCTTCCAGAGCCAAATCTGGACTTTTGAACAGCTCTCTACTGTGAGAACATCTCTGTGAAGAGTTGAGAACAAGGACAATCACAGTGTGCTTGAGTTGTGCTTCCACTCATGTAGTGTGCAGCAGGGGAAAGTTTGAATCGGACAAGCGCCCGCGTGGGCAGAAACTGCAGTTGATTTGAAGCATGTGTGGCATGTGCAGGTGTTCTCAGTATATATATTTTGTTACTTCCTGTCATACTTCTACTCCTGACTTCCTGGCTTCTGTCTCATTACTCTCTTGGCTGTTTTTCATCTTGTATTTAGCCTCCCTTCTTCCCAGTTTATACTCTTCAGCCTAAAAACGCGCTTTAACGCTGACCGCTGCCTGATCCTAACTTGCCGTCAGTCCGCCAGTATGATGGCCAGAATTGAGGAACTGTGGTTTGTGTTCACTCCCTGCCAGATGCTCACCTGTTGACCTCAGTCATCGCCTGTACTCACCTGCTGATCTCTGCTACCTCCACTAGTCACTGGTGTATACCCTCATCTTCCCTGCTCTCCTCCTGGCTGCTTTCCCCCCACACTCTCCCCCAGTAACAACCTCACTGCAGACTATAGCCATCAGCCATGGCTGATCACGTCTCCCTCCAAAGGCGATGGCGGTCTGCAAAAGGTTGCAGGAAGCCAAATCTTGTCGTACCATGTGATCAATGACAATAAAAGCTCATTATTAACTCGACTCATTTGATTGAAGTAGCTAAAAGCAGAGCTGCACAGCTGTAAATAACAACATGCCAGCTGCATATGAATCACTCATAGTGCTGATGGAGCCTGATGTACGGTGTCATCCAGCACATTTCATGAGACGGCGCCCTGCTCTTTTCACCGACACTGACTTCTCTGTTCCCCGCTGAACATACTCATTGGAAAGGCAACAGTGTTTGTTGCTTTTCTTCCATTTTGGAATGAACGATGAGGGGTAGGTGTTAATGGATCATGTGTGTTTTCCCCACAGACCTCTGAAGGGTCTGGCATCCTCAGCTCCTCGGCCCGTTTTTTAAATAGATCCTGTAGAAATAGCATCTTTGCTCAGTGCACCAGACTTTTTTCCTGTTTCACACATATTTGTACGTGCATGTGTACAATCTGATGGATTTTGGTTTCATCACTAATAAATATTCATAGGTCGGGCTGTGAGTTACTGCTACAATGCGAAGGGGGTGAATGACATTTTAATGACGGCAGAGCTATTCTCAGGTCAGACTGATCTAACAGGTATGCACTTTCATCGCTCATTCAACAATTAATAATTCTTCTATCCTCTTCCGTCTCTTTTTCAGCTTTCATCTCTCAGCCCTTCTTCTTCCTGACAGAGTGTATTTTTAGATACTCAAACAGAATTGAAGTCTCCTGTTTTATAAACAAGAGGATTTTACAATGAGCAGAAAATGTCACAGTGAAGGTTTGTAAAGTGTATTAAAGTAAAGTGTAAAGTGTAAAATGTAAAGTTTCTATTATAGACATGTTTATCTTCATGGAATGCATCACAACTGCAAAAACACATTTCTTGGATCGTAAATCTTTTCTCTCATCACTCTAAACACCAATCTCAAAATTGAAACGAAAAAAGAAGCTCAGACTTTTCCATCACCTCAAAATCCTGTGTTCAAAAGCAAACACTGCTTTTAGATCACGCACACGGCAGCAAATAAATCAAATACACGCTGGTTTCTGTTCTTGTGCATCATATTAAGAATTGTAATAGGACATAATTAATACAGAGTTTGGGGATGTCTCCAAACCTGCCACTGGGTGCTGTGGTTAGAAAAGACTGTACATCTTCTACAGCTGAGTGGATGCACAGCTTTGAAAGATGCAAATGTTTAAACAAGTTAAGATCTATTTAATGCAGCTCATAATTACTTGATAATTACTTGAAGTTGATGAGATATGATTTGGCTCCGTGTTTATTTTATGTTTCTGAAAAACATTTGTTCTTTGCGTGGAACAAACCTTTGTCACATTACAAACATGTTTAGGTACATCATTTTTAATCATTTCCACCAGAATGAGAAGTTGATTAGTGCACATGACCTGATATCCTTTAAAAAAAAGTCATAGAGTATAATAATGTCCCATCAATCATTCTGTGCTATTTTAAATGAGCGACACATGACTGTCCAACTAAGTCCAATTAATAAACCAGAAAGAGCTATTTAAGCAAATATGATAATGAGCAATGAAAAATCAGAAGCAATCCAACATGGCTTAAAAGGCAATATAACCATGTGCAGCATACACCCTAATGCACCTTTGAATCTATAATGAGATGATGATATTTTCATTGCAGAGAGTTGTCTTAACTGGGTCACTGATAGAACATTACAGTCCATTTAAATATAGACGTACCCAGTGAGAGAGAGAGAGAAAGTCCCTGTACGCTGCAGAGCTGGTGGCAGATCTCTTCAGCTGCATCTGTCCTCTTCCAGACGGAGAAGATGTTATTCATGTAAATGCGTCAGTTATGAGTAATCTTGAAACAATGCAGATGAGCAGCGCGGGTGACGAGGTGTGAATCCACTGCTGTTAGAGGGGCTGTGTGCGTTTGTGTGTCTTGCAGTAGGATGAGCTTGGACAGCTGCAGCTGGTTTTTTGGACTGACTCCTGCTTTGCTCTCCTGTTCACTTACTCATCCTCAGTCAGTGCAAAACACAATATAGATCAAATGAATAAAAACATTTTAAATAAGATGGTAAAAGTCTTTCGGCAGATCTTCAAAACAATACTTGTTGGTTTGATTATGAGCTGCTGTCACATGTTGTCTCCCTCTCTCTTTACCTGATCTATGTTATTATTAAACTCTTATATCAAATTGAATGTGATATACTTTTTAAAGGTGAGAAACTTTTTGCATTTAAAATATTCCTTAGTAAAATGACTTTTGCCTTTTTTGATGGTTTAAAACCAGGATTCTTAACATGTTCCATGCTTTTTGATTTTAGTTTTCTTCACTATTCCTCCTCAAAATTGTTAATTTCTATTGGAATCGCTGGACTCAGCAGCAGTGTTTATTGTCTAACACTGACCTGCTGTGGCCATGTGTGGAATTGCAGCTACCTCTTGCACTTTAAATAAACCGTTGGTGGTGAACGTACAGGTCATTGAAGAAAAGACGGCTCATTATTTCTGTTTGTTTCATGACCCTTTAACCACATGTAAAACACCACTGTCAAACCACAGAAGTGATATGAAGCGTAATTATTTTTTTTGAGTCACAGTGAGGACATGCAAATTTAAGAAGACAAATCCATTTTATTGTCAATTAAACATTTTTACATGTTACAACAAAATTTATTCTCTGCATCTGATACATCCCCCCTCGGGGGAGTAGTGAGCAGCCACAGGCGGCGCTCAGGGAGCTAGCGCTGGGTGTCTCACTCAGGGACACGCCTGGTATGTGACTCAGCTGGGACTCGATCCTGCTATCTCGACACCCCAGTCCTCTGCCTTAACCACTCCGCTACCAGGCCCTTTCCATCAGCAATGAAAAGATTCAAAAGACAAAATGTGAAGCTGATGGAATGTCTTTATTAAATTCAAATTCACAGTGTGCACTGCACAGATTTAAAGAGAAACACCAGTAACACAAAAGAGAAAAAGAAAAATATTTGCCATTTCACATTCGAAACTCCAGTGAGTCCAATGGGCTGGTACTGAAATAATAAGTGGTTTGTGTTCTTGTTTCTTGTTTATTTCATTGTTTGGTAGCCCAGGAGTAGTTTTAATAGAATGGCATTAGTGAAAATCCAGACCCAATCAACAGGTGATGTGGTGATGATGATGTAAAGAAACACCAGAAAATTGCATCAGCTTCTGCCCTTTGTTGGTTTGTCGCCACCTTGTGGACGATCTCTCACACCCTGTTGGCTCCTGTTGGATGTGCTGCTAAAGTAGAGAGAAAGAGAGAGAGAAGAGTAAAATTTGAGGGAGAGGACGGATGCAAATTGCAATAATACAAGTGCGTAAGTGAATTAATGTTTAATTGTGAAGGGTCCTTTCATTGAAACGAATACACTCAAGTGGTTTCATGCACTGGAGACACACAATAAAGTCCTATTGTGTTCTACTGGCTGGTTTAAAAACACAATTGTCTTCAGTCCACTACTATCTTTGAGCCACATGTTTAATGTGTAGCAGAGATTCCTTCCACCACAGAGCCACTCTGCAGCTCAGGGTGGAATGGGTAATAGCACTGCTTTGCTCTGCCTCCCCTGTCTGCACACACACCAGTATGGAGCACTGGGCTGGACTGGTAGAGGAGGCACGTGTACAAATACAGAAACAGAGGAGCACAAAGAAGACGAATATGTGATTAACAACCCCCTCTCCTACTTAACTGAGCACATCAACATCCCAGAATTAAAACGTGTTACTTTTGAGCAGTGTCTGAGTCTGTGTTGGCCAGTGTTCTTCAAACTGCCAGGTAAAGTAAAGTGAAGGCGGGGCTGATAATAATCATTGGATCTAGTGAAGACAGGAGGAAACTCCACAAGTGATACATCAATGCTTTAATAATGTTGTTTAATCTAATCCTGTACAAAGTAACTAACAATTTTTAAATGACTGCGGCAAAAGTACTGTTTCCCTCTGATTTGTACTGGAGTAGTGTAGTATATTTGTATTCACACAGGAGTAAAAATAAAAGTAACATAGTATTGCTCGTTGGGTTACAGTAAAAGGAGTAAGTGCATCTCAGAATCAGAATCAGCTTTATTCGCCAGGTAAGTTGCACATACAAGGAATTTGCTTTGGTCTTTTGTAGCTTCTCTAGGACAGACAGAAACAAATACAGTAAATTAAAGACAAATTACAGATCATCTCATTTGCTTTCCATAAATAACTTATGTTCAGTAGAGTATGAAAAAATGTACTTAATCCATAACCCCCTTTCAAATGCAGTATAGGTAAATGTCAAAATGTTCATAACTTAACTTAGTAAAAAGACCAATGGACATAAACACAGAGCTCTACGTGGCAGCGTTCTGCTTCTGCCAGCTGTTCTTAGGCCTACACTTACCATAGTAGCTACTCATACAGTGTTGTTATAGACATAGGCGTCTGTTTTACCATCTGTTATCCCGACTGTTGGTAAGACACAGTGAAATTAGGTTTTCATTTTAGTCGCTTGAAATTATTCAAGTGTGATGTTCGGTGAAACAACGGAAATAAATCTAAGCAGGTGGTAATATTTCTGCTATGAATGCAAATTATTCTCGTGTAGGTGATGACACAGTGGGGTCACTTACCGCGGAGTTGTGCGACGGTCCACAGAGCAACAGGACACGCAGGGAAAGCTCTGGAAAGACACGAACCGGACTGCGCCGCTGCTTGTCATGACGTAGCGGGTTGCCGGGTTTGTGCAGTTCATCCTCCACTGCCCGTCTTCAGTGTGCAGGGATAGAAGACAAAGGCTAGAAGTTAGTATGCAAGTATTGAGAGTAAGTAAAGGTAACTAGGATCAGTGCAACTATGGGGTCAAGTTAGGCATAATAAAACTGTTAGGGTCAATATTAAGGAGGAATCACAGGTAAGGCATCTTCACTTTTTCCAGAATGTACGCAGAATCTAAGTTTTCTTCGTTTTCTTACTGAAAAAGCAGCCAGCCTCTTCCGACCCCACATTTAAAGTCCTGTGTAAATGCAAGTGCTCATGTTCTTTAGAAAGCGTGGTGTCTGAGCAGGACTGTGCTTCACTATTTTAATTTTTATTGCAGAGAGATATTATACATTGTGTACAGCACTTGTTTATAATAGATTATTACTATTTACTTTACAGATTATTATTCCTAATGTAATACAATACAGTAATAAATAAGTTAAATAGGCTGATTGATGCACAACCAGCGTGTGTATTACTACCTGCTAAAATTAGTGATGGTTACAAAAAATACACCAATTACAGTAATCCAATTATTACTTACTATATCAGTCAGTGTAAATAGTTTGTAGTTTCTTATATTCTGATCACATTGCCCTGCTACTTCAATGTATTTTCATTAGGCTACTGTTTAAGGTGCTGAATTATTTATTTTATTTTATTTTACAATATTGCCATTGTATGAATTGGGGATCAGTTGTGTAATAATGGAGAATAAAGTCTGTCTCGCACTGAAGTAAAAGGTCTGTGTACTTGATTAAAGCAGATCAATTATTCGTACACACAACAGTTCAAGTGCTTCTTCTGCAGCGTTTGAAAATGCGTTTTTTTCGAAGACCTGGCAACATGCGTATCGGACGCACTTGACGACACAGACTCAAAAATCATGGCGGATGAAATTGAGCAGGTAGAGCTGCGTCTAATTTTTTTCCCCTTTCTCCCTCCTAGCATGCTTATCGTTATCCATAAAAAATGATATTAGACTTATATACTCACGTTTTTATTGTACTGTGTTCATTGTGTTATTCCGTTGATTGTTTATGTGTGCTAACATTGCGGTGAGGCCTACCAAACCAGCTAAGCTAGCTTTAGCTTAATTAGCCTGGTTCGCTTGACAAGGCTATCGTCAAAATGAAGAAACGTGCTTGACTTGTGGGGATGTTTTGTTGTTCCGCCAGAGTTACTATTATTGTTCGCTTTAGTATTAAAAAAAGTTATGAAACCACAAAGCTACCAGCGTTGTGGTTCTTATTTTGTGTAATGCTAACGGCATTGCAATGAAAGTAACATTACCAACGTTTGGCTGTCGTAGAAATGTATTGGACGTTCACAGGACATATGTTAAATAGCTAAAATAGATTTTTATTTTCAACTGCACAGTGCACCAAATGCTGCTCTCTGATGTAATCATGTCCTGTGCATCCAAACATATTATTTAAGTTTAATTTATATAATATTGATCTCACGTTTCATTAACTGTACTGTAAATCTGTTTAGCTTCTAGCCCTCCTAGCTTAGTTTTTGTGGCTCAGTGGGTTTTTTTTTTTGAGTTGTGTGACATCGAACTCCTGTCAAAGTTTTTGAAGGGATTTATCCTTAATCCTTAACAAATACTTGGTCCCACAGTGATTTGGCCAAATCTTAAAAGTCGTTGTTTCAGTCTTTATCTGGTACAGCACTAACAAATCTCCGTTACTCGTGCTGCAGCAACCAACCACCAACACAGTCGAGGAGCCACTCGATCTGATCAGACTCAGTCTAGATGAGAGGATCTACGTCAAGATGAGGAACGACAGGGAGCTTCGTGGCAGACTGCATGTAAGTTGAACACAGCCTGTAAGCTGACTAAAACGCAGAACACTTGAAAAGTATGGGATGTGGGTCTCTATCATTTAGACTAGCAGACCGCTAATATAATGTAATCAGCTTGAGCTAGAGTGAGATCACCAGGACATGCTAATACAGATGTAAATAGGAAGTTTGTTTGATACTGATGCTTTCACAGTGACCTCGTTTTAGGCTTTTGTGTGTTCTCCAGTTCTTATTTTTAGTTTTCTGTTCCAGGCCTACGATCAGCACTTGAACATGATCTTGGGTGACGTTGAGGAGACGGTGACGACGGTGGAGATTGACGAGGAGACTTATGAAGAACTGTACAAGGTACATCATGAACCTGTTTTCCCTTTCCTGAAATGCTACAGTATTTGCTCTTTATCATTATATTCTACACTAGCAGCTCATATTCATGCCTAAACTCTACACTAGCATATTATGTGAAGTTGAGTGAACACGGTTTGTGGTTTTGTAACTAATTGTTACAATAAGTAACAATACTTCAAAACGTCATTCATATCTATTTGGAAATCTCACTAATTATTTTTATTTGGTCAAATCAATCCAATAAAATCACTAATCTAGATCTGATCACATTATTTTGGTTCTTTTTTTTTCTGTCTAAGCTGAAACGCAATCAGGAGTTTGCTAATTGTCAATCAACGCTGTATCTGAGGCATCTTTTCAAATTAACAGCTGTGAGCTTCCATCCCACATTTCCTCTTAGCCATTGGGCTTTCATCAAAAAACTTTTGTTCGGCTACAAAAATATTTAAAATATATACAGTATATCTTTGAGATTGCATTGTTTCCTTGGTTAGGATGGTGCTGGTAGCACAGCGATATGTTAAAGCTCACAGATCATCTGTCAAAATGTTGAAACTAGCTCAATCTGTTGCAATGCGGTTGCAAAAATAAATGATATAAAGTAAAATACATTAATACTTTCCTAGGAGATTACTTTCTAAGCGAGTGCAGGAAAGGGGTGGGCGATATACTGAACATATTCCATGTATCTCGACTTGTTCAACGTACGATACAGTAAATTACTATCGAGTATAAATTGTAGCTTTAAATTGGCAGCATGTGATTCGCCGTGAGTTTTGCTTCTCTGCCCGCTCACAGCAGACAGCTCAACAATTTGTTACTACAAGTAACTTCCTGAATTGCATTTTATGTGTCCTTGGCTCTTTGAAGACATTTTTGCATGAATGTTTGTTTGCGTCTACGTGTCGGTCCTCTGATCAACTGCTGATCACTCTCAGATGAAATGGTATAAATGATGGATTGATTTCAGTCACAACTAAGTTAATAAAATACATTTTTTTGTCTTTTTAGTCAACCAAGAGGAACATCCCCATGTTGTTCGTCAGAGGAGACGGCGTTGTCCTCGTAGCTCCACCTCTCAGGGTGGGCTAATGAAGGACGGTGAAGGAGAGTTTGTGACCCTGGAGAAGTTTCTAACATAAAAATCATCAAACCCCACAGACTCTTTAGTCGATACTGAAATTTGTCACATTTTCAACTTGTTTTTGTCGGGCTGCAAAGATATAAAAACACTTCATGGAAGGAGAGCCTGTTTTATTTCAGCAAATTTCTACTAAGTTGATGTGGGGATGATTTCAGGCCACACTTTGGAAATTTGAGTTATTTTTCTTAGAACATTTAATTTGACTTTGATCAATACAGCAGTTATTGATTCCCAGCAGTTTTAGTTGTTGTGGCTTAATTATTTTCGATCACCACGGGGTGTAGTTACCTCCTGTTTCTAGTCTCTGCAGGTAACACAAATGTTTCACTGTGGTATGAAATAACTGAACTGCTTCAGATGTGTGAATCTCATTAGACTCATTAAAACAGAATCATCAGACCCCCACAAGAAAACAGCACAGACGTTTTATGTGATTCATCATCAAGCGAACCTTCGTTGCTTCAAAGCAAATGTCTTGGTGGTTCTCCAAATCTGTGAATTTTTGGCAAGTCCTTTGAGTTTCTGTTTGATGGTTTTTACTTTAATCTTTTTATATATATTTTTGTAGTTGTATGGGATTTGGGAGTACATCATGTTCAGTCAAACCTTTGTTTCCATTTAGTTTTTGTAAACTTGAATAAAAAAACGCAATTTAAAAAACGGTTGTGTGAAAATAAATGCTCTCTCAGATGGAAATGTAATAATTCATTGACGTTGCAACAGTATTGCCTCTATAAATCATTTTAATTTAACTCTCCATATGTTTTTACATGGTATTAGTCAAAGTAATCTGAACAATTGGACATTTGAAATATTGAAGTACCTAATTTGTGTTACTAATGAGATGCAAAGTATTATTAAGCTGACTTCTTCAGGTGCAGCCATCTGTGATCACAAACCTGGATAATTAGACTTCATAATACAATGAAGCTTTTGTTGTTGTACGAGTGTGTCTTCAACACAAGAGGGCGATGTAGATTTAAAAATGTAAAACCTCTTCAGGAGTCATTTTCTAACAGAACAGTGACAATGTCTTAAGCCTTAACATCCACAAACAGAAATCTGTGACATTTTCATTTACAGCTGAAAAAAATCAGTTTTTCTCTATTTCAATATGGAAAATTTTAGAATTGGTGATAACGTTGACTCCTCTGTGTAAAAGTTCAGGCAACATGTCTCTTCACCTTTGATTATTAAAAACTGGAGAATCCATGTTTCCTAGCCTTGAGTTTTTAGAAAAGGAGCACTAACCTCACTGCACCGCCTGTCTCATCACACCACCGTCATTGTCCATTATCACCGTAAACATCCACTGCTAAAAGACTAATACTGTAATGTATTAAAAAGACAAGCTCTTAATGCACTTTAATGAGGAGCTCGGCATTGTTTTGCCTTTAAGTGTTTGTGAATGAGACCTGTTATGGATATTAGCCTATTATAGCCATAACAGTAAAACAGCTAAACTAATTCTAACTCTACTTCCACTTGTGATTGAATTTGGATCTTTCAAAATCGGATCTTTGTTATATGGTCAATTTAACATAATTACAATGATACACTTAACAGCAAATCAGTAAAAGATGAGTCAAAGTAGTTTTACAAAAGAAACTTGATGCAGTGCAGCCCGGCTTACACATTTCATAAGGGTCAAGGTCACTTTCGTTTTGTCCAAAAGACAAGTTGTGTTTGATGAAAGGGAAAGTGCTGCAAGAACACAAGGTCATCGCAGAGCGTGGCTTGTAGAAGTTCCTCTCCGCGGTCAACTGTGGAAGTATAAAACTATTGACAGGACGCCCTAATTGTCGCATGTGGCCGTCTGTATCTGCTGATATGAAACCATGATGGTTGTTGATCATGTGATCAACAAGACCTGGACTTGCTGTTGGTGTGAGTGTGTAAAATTTTGGGCGGCTCCATCTTGAATATTGTCAAACGAACCAAATGTGTTTATGCGGTTTTAACAATAATACTTTGTGGTAAACCTGAAAATAAGCAGCAGTTGCGAGATGTGAACCAATCACCAATTCTTTTTTAATGAAAAGTCATAATACTTTTGATAATATAACTAATTACACAGAAGGAACCCAGAAAATAGGGGACATTGTAATGAGAGCAGACGTTTCTATGGGATATGTAGTTATATTCAAACAGAGAAGATAGAATATCAAAACACAAATCACATATTTATTTGAAATACTAGCAAGCGTCCTGCCATGAGATCTTTCTCTCCAGCTGCAAATCAATACAGTATTTCAAGCTTTGCGTGTCTTTACACTTGTGTCAGAGATATTTTTTAACCTCTAATCACTCGAGCTGTGAGATGAGATGAGGCCACACCGCTCAGCATTCACACTCAGGCGAAGAATGTTTCTATTTTTTGCTTCTGCTGATTTTGCCCCAGCCTCTTGGTCGTTTGTCATGTTGCAGGAGTGTTTCGAGAACATTTATTTACCTGTATTTAGTGACTTATTTTTTCCTGCTCAAATGTGTTTATTTTGAAATCATCAGTTTAAGTTCTGGGATAATATCCATTGGCACAACGTCGCACAGCTAGTGCTACTGTGTTCAAACTTAATGTGCCCTCACAGCAGTGGTCACAGAGCAACTAAACCAAAATGCAACAACCTACATGTTTGATGAGCTGTGTGCTCACTGTGAACGTGCTGTGTCCAAAACCTTTTTCATTTTCCATCTGACGCTGGATTTATCCTTGGAGTTCTGCAGTGTAGTTTTTTGTCATGCTTCACATGTTTGCTACGTATTTACTGCAGTTCCAGCCAGGTGAGGTATAATGTTCCTCTGTGTTTACATCTGTTCATCTGTGTAGAGCAGCTCTTGTGTTGAGCAAAATACGTGCAGTATAATCACAGTGTTTTAAGCTATGGTCATCATAGCTTAAAAAGAGAAGGAAACTACTTTACATATGAGAATGTCACCCTCAACAAACTCCACAGGCTTCAAAAACGTGTAAGGGAAAGTGCACAGAGCCAATCACACACGTCGACACATGATTTCATGCAGTCTAACTGAAACAATGTACATTACACTGTGCAATCACTGTATCGCAGACAAAACCTTCACAGCAATATGGCGGGTTTATTTTTGTCTGGGTGGTGTTAGTGGACTCCCTGTCAGCACATGACAGCGTTGATGAGAACCACTGGAAATGTAGGTTTGTCACATGCTGAGGTCGATGCGCAGCTGTCCTTGAATGCTCCTGTGGTGCACTGCAGGCCCGTGTTTTTCTAGCTGCTGCTGGTATCATTCGTATGTTTACGTTGTTTTCAGGAATTAAATGATTCATTTTGTGAATTGGAGCACGTGCTCTACTGAATATTGTCATGGGCACAGAGGTTGCCTTGAGTGTCCTCTTTGCTCCTGGGCTCAGACCCAGATTGTATTCATCTCTCATGTTAGACAATTTAACAGAGTTTAGTTATGTGTGCGTATATTATATAAGATCGTGTCATGGCTGCTTGGCAGAACACACACACACACACACATAATCTCATCGCTAAATCCGTGCTCCCTATCCTCCTGTGCTCCTGTACAACCGTGACAAGAAAAGCTCTATAAAAGTACAAACCATTTATCATTTGTACCTGCAGAACAACATGCAGTTCTGTCTGTGAGTGGTTAAAGCTACTTTTTGGTAGTTGAACAGTCACTCCACATATAATGTCATTATTTTGTCTTGTGCTTTAACTAACATGCTTTTCTTGCCTAAAAACAACCTCACGTGAAACTCTGTACTCAAACTCATGTCTCTCGTGTGACAGTCTTGCACCCTGTAGGTCCCCCAGCCACTCTGTGCAGCTTGCATTACGTCGTTTATTCGGATATGTCAAACGTAAAGATTTCTGGTTCCTTCTGCTGAATGGAACTCCTGGAGGATCATTGACTGGCCTCCACGCTCATCTGACATGAATGCAATAGAGCATCTCTGGGACATCATGTTTAGGTCTGTCTGAAGATGTCAGGTTGAACCTCTGACTGTCCAGGACCTCAGTGATGGATCTGGATCTAGGAGGAGATCGTTCTCATGTTAGTTCCCTTAATTATTTTTAGCAGGACATTTTTGATAGAAATACGAGGCAAAGCAGGAGCTGCAGGTCTGCTTTGACTGTACTGATTGGAGTGTGTTTGATGACGGTACTGACAATTTGGACGATCTGACTGATACTGTGACATCATACATCAGTTTCTGTGAAGATATGTGTGTCCCCACAAAAACATATCGCACATTCAATAACAGCAAGCCCTGGTTCACAGCTGAAATGAGACAGCTCCGTCAGGCTAAGGAGGAAGCCCATGAAAGTGGAGACAGTCTCTTGTATAAGCAGGCCAGAAACCAGCTGACAAAGGAGATCAAAAAGGCAAAAAGTGTCAAGTTCCCCTTCCTTTCAAACACTCCACCATAATTCCAGCCCCTAAGAGATCCACTATAACTGGACTCAATGACTACAGACCAATCGCTCTGACGTCTGTAGTCATGAAATCATTCGAACGTATCCTGCTCGCCCACCTCAAAAAATTCACAGACCCTCTGCTGGACCCCCTGCAGTTTGCCTACAGGGCAAACAGGTCTGTGGAGGATGCAGTCAACATGGGT
>JAUMTR010000022.1:20491428-20506587 GCA_032270685.1 Microctenopoma stevenorrisi
CAAAAGACCAAATCAAATTTCTTGTATGTGCAACATACTTGGCGAATAAAGCTGATTCTGATTCTGATTCTGATTCTGAATAAAAATCAATTCTTGGGGCCAATATATTGGGTGTTGAAATGAAAGAAGAGGGAACTCATATGGTAACAACCTAGACTTTTATACAGTATCATCACAGCAGCACTCAACACAACAAAGTACAAAACATGGAGGAAATGAGTAATGTTTTTCCTTTTACTCCTTCATCTTCAATCGAACCAACACTCCAAACAGTTTTTCTTTTCTTTTATTGGTCAGTGAGGTTGGACTCAACCAAGATTCCTGTCTCTGTTTCTGAGGTCTTATAAAACACCAGCTGTAAATCAGACAGCAGCAGCGCAGCAGACCGCAGGAACCACCAGGCTGCACACTGTTTGTCATCAACAGCTTCTTACTGGCTTTACTAAAACACATGGACCGAATTGAAGGGTGTTTAACGCATCTTTTTACAAAACCCTCCATGTTCCAACCAGCGAAATAATTTCAGATTTATGTAAATACTGAATTTGAGGAGTTTGTTTGTTTGAGACCTGTAAAGGTCTAAAACAAAAGGAATCTAACTACACGCTACTCTCTATATATGCCAGGAATGAAAATGAGTTTCATTCAAGTGTCTTCCAGTATTAAATCAAGGAGATCGTACATGTTCTCTGTGACCTGCAACTTCTTCTACTTTAAAGGTGAAGATTCTGAGAAGAACAACAAGCGAATGCTCCCTCGAATGTTTTGTGTGTTGTGCATTGCGATTTGTGGTAATAGCCTGCTGGGAACTCCAGATATTTACCCTGATGGTGATGACTGCTCAGCACGGACAGCATGAACAGAGAGCAGACATACAGGGAGGAGAAAAACCTATTTGTCTGCAGTTTGACTCTAATGCAAAGCCAAGAATTGAAATAATTATGCAAAAAAAACAAATCAGTGCCCTGTGGCCTCCGTCTCCATGTGACCCGTCGGAGAAGTCGAAAATAACAGCCTAAAGGGTTCTGTTATGCAAGAGAGCAGGACAGACGGCCAGAAAATACCAAGATGCCACAACCATTTTATGATGCCAACATCTTTCCTGCTGAGCTAAATAGCAGAGACCCCGGCGCTGCTCTGTGTGTGTGTGTGTGTTGTCTCAGTATGCGCATTAAAGGTGCCTCTTTGTTTTTAAAAATATAAAATTACGACAAAATAAAGTGAGAATTGTTCTGAGTAATTGGTTGATATGCATTCCGTCAGTCCTTGCCTGTGTTTGTGCTTTTCAAGTGTTCTCTGCACAGACGAACCACTGATCCAAACGGAGATCAAACGCAGCCAGTAACAGTTCGAATGATGCCAAAACCAGACTGTTAGCTAACCTCTTCATGTAACAAACATGTGAAAACAGGGTGTACAATTTGTGGGTTTGCCACATAATCTTTGCACAAAAGAGGAATGAGCAATATTATATGCAGTATTAAATAGTCGTATGAGAAATCATCTCATTGTAAAAATTTTGTGCCCACACCGTGTAATAAGAATTCCTGCTTATTACACAAAATTACAAGCGACTCGCTCAGAAGCGAAGAGAGGCTTTTGCGGTGACTCCAGACATTCATACCTGGGAGCTGCCCAGTGTGACCACAGTCTTCTGCAGCAGCTCACCATGAGCAATTAGGAGCTTTGTGTCTTCACTTCCAAACAGGTTTCCCCTCGCGGGCCTCAGGATTTAAACCAACAACCTTTTGGTCAGACTCCAGCTCCTTTTAAGCTACTGGCACTGCTGTTATTGTGCAGTAATGAATGTTTCAGAGGCTAATGAGTCTAAATTCCTCTGAAATTGACTACTGGCACAGTCAGGGGGACACAGAGGACACGGCACATTTTTATGTTGTTTACTGATTTGAGTTTCAACCGTCACGAAACGAAACGTCTACTAGCTTCTATGTCTTTCTTAGGCTTTCTACTGTTACTCTCCACACTATGAAATGCAGACAATAACTGTTGTTGATTTGGTTTGGCGGGGTTTAGAGCACGGCTCTTCTTTGCATTGGAAGGAGCCTGTCACGACTGCAGCGCTCACTGCACCTCCATTTACATCTATTGTAAATCATTTTGCAGTCTTCATGCACAGTTGAGGCCTTGACATCGTGTGGAGCCTCAGAATGAACAACGAGGATACATGTTCCATTATTATTGGTTATCATCTAGTTACCTTTTTGGGATTTTCTGAGTCCATGAGCCCGTTTCTGTTTTACATCTCCTGTACCTTCATAACATGACTCCATATGGCCATGCAACTGTGTTTAATTAGATGTAGTCAGCGAGGTGTCCACTTATTCAGCTGAGAGCAAGCAGTGACTCACAGGAGACCAAATGTTCTAAAAGCGCCTCAGTCATGCACCAAACCTAAGTACATGTAGTGTGTGTGCAGATGTGTATTCTGTATGAGAGATCATTTTTTCTCCAGCAGTTGTTTAGGACTTGTGAATAATGTTTCATAAATGATTATCATAAAACAATTAGGCTCCACTTTATACTCTACACACTGGTCCCGTGTCCATCTGTGTGTGTCTTTAGTCATCTGTGTCCATGGACAGGAGGCGCAGTGACATCGCTGAGGCAGGTGGAGTGTAAGGCTTCAAAGATATTAAAATGACAGAAGGTCACATGGAAGGATGAGCAAGCACACACGTGGCGATGCACGAACCCAAAAGAACGCACACGTACGCCGCCGGGGCTGGAGATGCTTTACGGTTACATCACTGATTTCTTGGCAGCCTCACTCGGCTCTATCGCGGGGGATCATCAGAGAATTATTTGTGCACAAAACAAGTCAAAGAAGGCCAGAGGATGAGAGCCAGCTTGTAAATATTTTGTCGTCAACAGATAAAATCACAGAAGAATGCATTGATTTTATCTCCTACTGTGGACATTAAACTTAAACTTGATTCACATGTGTGTTTTTCCCTTCACAATATTAACCTTTTAGAGGATGTGTGTTGGTAAGTTTGGAGTCCTCTTCGAAAGGGTAGCCAGCTAATGTTCACCCACCACATTTTACTAATCTTGCATGAGCAGCTCCTGCACGTGTCAGGAAGACAAAGTGTGTAGCAGCTCACTAGACGTCAAACCAACAGTTAATCTGTAGACACACTAATTTGAAAAGACATCCAGCGTCCTGCGGATCCGCGCGTCTAGTCACATTATACTCTTCTGGTCATTGTTGTCAAGCGAAAGCCTCCATGATATCAGACGTTACAACCCCTGTTTGCCACTGCACAGCAGCACACTTCCTGTCATGTAATGTGGAACATCAAAGTGAGCACAAGTGCAGTTAGCGCGTCTTCACGTGACCGCGACAACAGGCGGCGGAAGCAGCATGTGGCGTGGTCAACATGTCAGAACCTGTTAATACATACAGCTGTTAGCTTGTTACGACCCAGCCGACAACACTGTTCGTGTCTGGAGGAGTTCATTTCACTCTGCTGCGTTGCATTGAGCTGCTGTGTGAATCCTGAAGGGATTTTGGTCACGGCCTTTTACAGGACAACGCATGTATACACAGGGACTAATGGACACGAGTTATTTCAGTACAGAACATGTTTGACCTACAGTTGGTGCCAGCTAACACCCACCCGCATGAGGAAGGACATCTCACACTAAAGAAGCACACAGTTATTGCTGTGTCCGTAGTTCTCTATTAAGATTTAGGATGTCTGAGAATTTCAATTTAAAACACTGCAAATCGGACAATCGCTGTAAAATGATGCATGTTCCAGTGTCGCTGACTGTAAGCAGGATTCTCTTGACCATCAACCTGCAACAAATCTTTTTCCTTCATGCTCTTGAGCTTTTTTAATGTCTTACCTCCCATATTTAAGAACACAGCGACAACAAGCAGTGAAGCATACTGTTTAGAAATGTGGTGAAGATTAGCTGCTGGATGAACACCATCTGCTTCTTCGACTGGAGGCTCTACAGACAGCAGGTATCTCAGCCTCATGAGAGTTAACAGCTTGTCAAGACGGCTGATGGGTTTTAATGAGCTGAGGTGGAGGACAGCAGGACCACTGTTCATTTCGAGTTAACTTTTAAATTAACTTTCAATTAAACAGATGTTGCTGCCGTGCAGTTTAAATCTACTCTACGATTGTAACAGATGTAGAACGCATTTACCTCGTCGATGACACAGATGGATGGAGACAAATAGATGATGCAGCTTCAGAAACATAAAAGGTGTGAACCACAGAAGAAGGCCCGATTGCTGCCAGTGATATTTTTTCTAGTGTTTGCATCAGAGCAAAAGCAGAAAGTTGCACGACGGTTTCTAAAAGTGCTGGCTGCTTGTTGAGTGAGAAACATTAGGATGCCTAAAAGGTGCCAAAATGGAAGCAAGCACCCAAAACATTCGCAATAATGCTTGTGTCAACTTTACTCTGAACTAGAAACTCTGAACAGAAATTAAATGATACTGTGTAATTCATTAATTTATACAAATAAAGATGAATAAATACATACAAATAATTCTGTAATTAAGCTACTGATCTAAATCTGTTCATTAGAGTGACCCCTCTACAGCTTCAGGCTAATCTGAAAGGAAATCATCATAAAGTCGAAAATGAAACATCCTGACTTTCTTTTTGAAACAAAAAAATACAATATTTACAGACAATTTGCTGTAATCTTAGAGAACAAACATGCAGCCAGAGGTTGAGACGTGTTAATTGGTAGATAAAAAAACAGTTTCTTCACACTTGTCTGTGTTTGAGCTGGCTAGACTTTTTTCCCCATACTTTCTAGTCTGCATTTTTTAAGGTTTGAGGTAAAAAACAAATTTTCCAATGTTATTAAAATGATATTCAAAATATGAAAATCCACATGATTTGTGTGTGTACATCCGTCTGAATAGTTCCCAGCAGTAAGAGACCACACAATGTGGGCACTAAGATCCAGACGAACCCACTAAAGAAAGTGAAGCATGAAAAAAACATCTCATGTTACCAAATAAGAAATCATTTTACAGGCTGGAATCTTCATTAACTTTACTTGGTGTGCTGCTGTACGTCTAGAGCTTGTGCAGCCCTGTAATGCTTCATGTCCTGCACCTAATAGCAGTTTGCACGTGCTGTCTGGGTTTTAGCAATAGGATTTTAAAGAGTTATGCCTCTCAATATTTCTATTTTTAATGCACTGATTGTGTTTACATACAAAGCAGGAGGTTTGAAATACTTCACATGTTTATTCAAGCTTATTTATCATCAGTGGTTTACCAGAAATTGCCATGAAGATGTAATTCCATGATGCTCTCAACAGACCATAATTGCTTTGATTTTGGTCAATTAGGACAAAAGCAGGATGTGTCACGAGACTGCTTCAGAGTTGTTTACTAAGTAATATACTAACATAAATGAAATAGTTGAGGTAATATTTGTGAAAATGTCTTTAAAATTTGTGTTTTCATCTGGCTTATGGGAAATATGTACAATATATATTAGAGTAGTCAGTTATCCAGGAAAAGGGTTATCTAGACGTTGAAAGGATTAAAAATCCGGCAACTGATTATCAAACAAATGTGTTGTTCGATTAATGCATTTTTTAGCCAAGACACAAAACACCACCTGTTGTCCTAACGCAGGGTACGTGTGGATGTCACTTACCCGCCACAACACATCCCCGAACAAGTGACCAATGGCTGCCTTCAGAGTCAGAAAACTTCAGCTGAAATCATGACTGCAGTCACAAAGACAACTCTTTGATTGAAGAACAATATGTATGTTTTAACATTGTTTCTATAGTGTTACCATGTTATAATGTATTTTATACACTGTTTTATTTTGTATATATTTGTCTAATTTGATCATTGCAAATCTTATCTCATCTCACCTCATCTTTAAACATCTTTTGTAAGTTCATTCTGTGTACTTAATTTAACTTGTATTTTTATTTCTTTTCCAAAACACACTAGAAAAGTTGTTATTTACCTGCTAACGTTTCAACTCTCACAAAGCGTTCACTGATGACAACTGTTCTACTGTGTTTTTGAAAAGAATCAAGAATACAAGTCATCTCATCCTACCTGTGACATTTGATAGAAGATTGTGAATTATGTTCCTGAGGGATTCAATCATTCAGGATGTCTATGTATTCCTAAAATTGACTGATTAGCCCTAACCTAAAGTGGTAACAGATTTTATTCTGGGGGTTTCAGATGCTAGATGATGGAGTTGTTTTGACTGTGGAGCTTTGTGGCAACTGGCTGCCCAGAGTGTCATTGTGCCGCCACAAGGTCTACAAGAAACTGGCATTATGGCTGGGGCCGCAGTTAACTATGTGGCTGACCACAGACCAAGAGGAGGAGGACAAGCAGAGAGTGTATGAGAGAAGAGAGAGACGGAGGGAGACAGAACATAAGACAGGGAAGAAAGCGAGTGAATGCAAAATTATAGCAAATTAAAAACAGGATTAAAACCTGCTATAATATAATAGACAGACTTTTTAGACATTTACGTTCTTTTCTTGCACAGTTCATCATTCTGATGAAGCTGTCTTCAGCTAGCTCTCTCTCATGCTGTATTGTTTCCCTTTAAGTAATAAAAAGAGCCTGTGGCTGGGGTGACTGGGGTTCTTCATGATATTCCCAGCTTGTCTAGAAAGACCAAAAAGGTTATTCAGTGGCAACTGGACTTGTTTAAGTTCCTTGAATAATTGAGAAAGCCCTCTGGAGTGGAAGGTGAAACATATTCAAGAAACTACCTCTGGATAAGCTTTTTAGGGCTAAATATGAGCTGGATGACTGCACGTCTTTACAGACACTCATCTGAATAGATGGTGATATGTTTAACACGTTGGTGGCTTTTCACAAATGATGCCATAATGCAGCCAGATGGTAGCCATCCTCACTGACAACATATTTCTGAGAGGTCCGAATAATCCCCGCTCCTAGTTTAGTAAAAGGCGTTCCATGATGTCAATGATGTGGTGGGAGCAGTGGCAGTATTTATAGTAGCAGTCAGGGCCGAGAAACCTAAGACACTTTTCAGACTGAGGCAGATCCAATATCATCATTTCCATTTTGTTTGACATACTACTACATTTCTGTAGTAGTGTACTACAGTATACTGTAGTAGGATAGTACCAGAAAGTAGTATGGGATAATACTGCAGAGTCCAACGCAATGTGAAGGGGAAAAATGAGTAGAAAGTTACCAGGTGAGTGAGAATGAGAGGAAATGATATGCTCAACCTCATGCGTCTCTTTCTGTCTAAGCAAAATCTCCTGACCTCACAAAAGATTGACCACATTTTCAACCAGAGTTTAGTTTCAACATTTATCTCATTTGCATTTCACTTTCAATATGAGGCAAATAACCAGCAGTGGCTTTGCACAGACTTTGCTTTTGGATTGCAAGTGAAAAAAAACATTACCTTTCATGAAGGCAATTTAGATTAACCTAACATCCATCCGTCGTCCTATCCGCTTGCCCTCCTGGACAGGTCAGCTGACATGTACAGACAAGCAACCATTCACACTCATGTTCACACCTATGGGCATTTTAAAATGCATTTCTGGGCGGTGGGAGGAAGCCGTAGTACACGGGGAAAATCACGCAGACATGGGGAGAACACGCAGGCTCATGCAGGACAGGGAGAACGAATAACATACCCTCTCACGATTGGATAATATGAATGGACGACATGTTTTCCAATAATCAATGTTGTTAGGTGACTGTCAATAGGCGTGAAAGCTTAAGCAACTGCAGCGCAGAAGCTTACACAATGTCCACGCTTGATTCTGGATAACGCGTTTGTGTGGCCCAGAGGCATCAGATGATATATGATTCTGTCACGCCACTTGATTCTGATTCTTTTTTTAAAAAATGTTCTGACAAACAATGTTTCACCCTGAGGCATGAGATGCAACGATAACGAGTTGATTAAAACCAAGAGAATAATATCTTAAATCTTAAGAAGGCTTGTACTATTACTGAATTACATATTTGAAGCAGAAGACCTTGACAGCAAATCCACAAGGAACGATACTGTTGATCAACCTGACGAAGGGATACCGGTGAATCACGCTCTGACCGATGATTTTTTTGGGAAAATCGCACGTCATCAGCAAACTTTTCTGTAAATATCAGTTTGTGGTTTTCAGGGCGTGGGCGGTTTCTTGAGATCATCTTTTTCACGTCGTCAGTTTGTCCAGTAAACACATGTCAAAAAACCTAACCAGCCAAAAATGAGTCTGATGTGGTTTTTGGTTTTGATCGAAGGAACAGTCACAACGATGTGCGCGGTATCTAAATGGAGATAGCTACCGATGAAATAAACACTTCACAAAACTACAATGCAGTCTCACTGGTGGTTTGCTGACCCCTGTGTCATGCTAGTACTTGTTTCAGTATTGTTTCAGCTCCCACATGACCACCAACTCGTCCAGTAGTTAGTTCAACTGACTTGACTTTTACAGTACACACTGGACATGATAAACCCATTCACTCAACACACTGACAAAAGCATAACTTTTTTTAAATACTTTGAATACTTCTTTAAAGAAGTGCCGGGAAAGCTGATGAACCAAGTTATTTTAAATGACATAATAAAAGCCATAATGAGCTCTTGTGTTGCCTCAGGCATTTGTTTACTTGGAATTCTGGCAAGAACAATATATTCATGAAAACGGATTCAGCTACAGTACATACAGTTAGACTAGTTCTGGTAATGAAATGAAAAACTTAATTTTGTGTGTAACATCACCCAAATTTGTATCAAAAATATAATTTTGACAGCAAGTTAAAATGAGGTATATTAGCAGAGATAGATTGATTTGATCTTTATTCGTGAGCAACACTGCTCACAAGGAAAAATGATCTTCTGTAATTCGACAGTGAGTGCAGTAACATGTTACAAATGCAAATTTCATGAATTTGTAATGTCTCTTAGCATTTAATTGTATGGTTGGGTTCAGGCTCACAGCACAGGCAGGGGGTCAAGGAAAGATTGTGTCCAGTTCCTCTGCACAGAATGTCCAGTATGTATTATACAAAACTGTCATGTTTCTTTAACTTGACTTTTCTCACCTAACTCCAAACTGACACAGGACTCTAACTCAGGTCTGTCAGTCCAGCACATTACATGCCCCCCATCAACCTCATTGAGCCAGGCTTAGAGCCTTAACCTCTCCTTTGAAAAGTTTGTTGATGGTGTCGAACATATAGCGCCACATTAAATGCACATTAAATGCTAACGCTGTCATGCATCAAATGAACGGTGATAGATAGCTCAAAGTTTGAAACCACGTTCTGCGCTCTCTACCTGGCAACTCGCTCAAACTTTGTTTCTGGGAATGAGGGGTTGGAAGAATATTATAAATTTGGACTGCAGTGTTTAAACACTATGTAAAGTGCTACGTATTGTTCCTTTAACTGCAGCTCTTATTCTTTCATTCTATATATTTACTGTATGTCAACATAATCATTAAACTATTATATTAAATTTCTACAAACATATTGCTCTTCTTGTCTAGCTGCATAGAAACATCATGTTTAGAAGACAGGGTTGCCAAGTCTGACGCTCATGTGTGGCATGTAGATTACTCAAACTTCTTCTATACTAGTTGTGTGTAGAGTAATGACACTTTGACATTCTGTGCTAACGCCTTGCAACAGCATTAACTCATTAGCTTTTTTATCTTCAGAGTATTTCTCAGACACAAGCACAAGGAATCGCTCGTTTCCTAGGTGATCAAAGTGAACGCGTGCTGTAGCAGCAGGTAGCTGAGTTCTGTCAGAATCTGATCCGTTTTGAACAACTCTAATTACAAGCAGAGAAATTACTGAACAGCAGCTTGCATGTGAAAAAGAAATTTGGATGGATGTGTGGTCTGTGGTTTGGAAAAGTCACCCGTCCCCTCATCACTGATACAAAACCAATCAAACATAGAGTAAACAGGAAATCAACAGATCAGACATGGTGTTTTTGTCTTCACACAGCAATAAGACTCAACTGTGGGAAAGAAACCTGAAATGTAAGTGGTTTGGTTTGGAAGCCGTTGATGTTTTCGAACGACCACAATACGCCAAGAAAAACAACAACTAAATCAAAAGCGTACTGGATTTAAAGCCGTGCCGCCACACAAATACCGGCATATTCCTGATAACTTCGTTTTCTGTTCAGAAGCTAGCTTTATTAGGAGGAGTAATACGAATAAAAGTCAGTAATTTATGATTTATTTTCTCATCCCGTGTGTCCAATTAAGCTACTGAGCAGTCTACAATATGTCAAAGTAAATTTATTGGTTTGAAATGGTCTGGAACTAGTTGGGTTGGGTCGGTTTCTGCCATGACTGCAATTCTTCTTATGATGTTTATGATCCACAATGTGTAGCAAACAGTCAGCAGCAGTTTGATTTGATTTGAATTGATATGAGAAAGCTATTGTGGGTTTTTGGTTTGGACTGGCTTGTGACGGGGCGGATTGGGGTCTCTTTTTGGCACGAGGTTTATGCACTATGCACACTTGTGATGGCTTTGGATTCCCTCTATGAGCTTTTTTGAAATTTTCACTTTTTGGTTCCAGATTAATGGTGCTGACAAAGTGTCTAGGGCAGGCTCTGTAATTGGCTTCATGCACGAGACTGTTTTCTGTTGTACAACCCTAACTACTCTATTTACTGCTTTTTAAGCTGCACAGCTGAAAATCGAACTGAAAAATAAATAACATGAGCCAGTTGCATTGGTGACCATCCTAGTTTGCTGCCTCACTTTTATAATGAATCAACATATACCCAAAGAGCGTTAAAGTGATTGGATGAGTTGTAATTTTTTCAATGGGCGATTAGGATGATTA
Organism: Microctenopoma stevenorrisi; assembly: GCA_032270685.1. NCBI lineage: Eukaryota > Metazoa > Chordata > Actinopteri > Anabantiformes > Anabantidae > Microctenopoma > Microctenopoma stevenorrisi. The sequence continues at coordinate 20,502,282 of JAUMTR010000022.1, forward strand.
GGGGTCATGAAGGGTCCACTTCTCTCCAAGAAAACCATCAGAGACAGACTAAGATACTGTGACATATGGAATGGGGTAAAGACATTGTCTCTTGTTTGAGGCATCTGGAATAAAAGATTGTCCTTGTAAAGAAAGAATGAAGCCAAGGGAGTAGACTCAGCCATAAAAAAATATTGGTACAAAAACATTCTACGAAAGCAACAAGACTTTTTCCAGAGCGATGGAGCAATGTGCCATAAAGCAAGAGTGATATTAAAGTACCTCAGGGAACAAAACAAAACATCGAAACTTTGTAAAATCCAGTACTTGTGTCATTCACATAACTTCTGGCCAAAATAAAAAATCTGAAAAATCTGATGAAAAATATTCATCCGATAAACATATTTTTCAGCCAACATCAAAATGTCTTTAAATCTTAACATCCCACAAATCAAATCTGTATCTTTAATCCCCACCCCTTAGAGTCAATAAGTAGAATGTAAATCTAAAGTATTATGGAAAAATGGGGAGGTGATTAGGAAGGTGATGTCAGTAAAGTAGTAAGTCTATAAGTCTATCTATCAGCATTGGACACTTGCTCTTTATGCTCCGACAGACAGGATTGCTATGGGAATGCTTGACAACACACTGAATGCTGCAGCTAAGCATATAATCTGTGTCCCCCCCCCCCCCCACACACACACACACAAATTCTCCCTCAACAGTTAGTAGGTCAGAACAATCACTCATGTCTGAGTCCACTCACTATGTGTTCTATCTCACCCGGACACAGAGCGATATGTGGTCAGATAACAGGTGACCTACATCCCTCCTCTGTGAATCAGAGTGTGGATGTTTGGATTTCAGTGTACTTCAGTGTACAGTGTACATTCACTCTGCTCTTGTCCTCTATTTATGCCTCTTCACTTTATTTTTCTAGCATTATAAGTTGAATGCCACAATTTCCTGTCTACGGCAGCGTAACCATGTTTGTTTGCTCATTTTAAAATAGTTTTTAAAAAATAATTTTAAACAGTTAAACTATTTTAACTAAAACATGGCATACTGTATGGATATTTTGTATATTTTATTGCAGTATTACAGATCAACTGCATGTTATAATCATAGAAACACGAACACAAAGAAGAAAATGTTGCTGAATGTATGAATATAAAAGCATTCCCAGCTTTTTTCTAGCAATGCCTTCACATACTCAAGGGTCACATAACTAGACAAAAGACGTTCACGCACGCACACACACACGCACACACACAAATATCCTGTTACACACACACATGCATACACAAGTCATCCTGTAAAAATGTGACTTCCCTGCAGAGACTCTTGTGGATCTAACCTCGTCATCCTGTCTTGTACAATCTTTAAAAGAATAATTTAATATGTGCCTCGTAGCAGGGAGCGAGCAGAGGAATGCAGAGATGCTGGAGCGGAGGGATAATACATGCAGCACATTTTACATGAGGGGTTGCGTATCCCGAAGGGAAGCACAACATTTGACTCTCTTGTGACTGTTATTGAATGTTTAACTTCATATATGCATTTCTGTCTAAAACCGTTTATTGTTTTTAGACTGAGATGTTAAATTTTGGTATCTAGCAAGAGAGCTTGGGTTTTACTCCTACAGCCACAGAATAAAATGACATTTACACAGCAATAAAACTAACTTACATGTAAACTTTTCCACACAGTACCTATCAGTTTGACATACTTGAAGCGTCACTATTCATTAGTAGCTGTGTTTCTGTCCACATGTCTGATGTACAAGCAACACAAGGGGTGGGAAACATTGGTCCTGATGAAGTGCTGCCCTGCTTGTTTTCCAGCTGTCCCTGCTTTCTGCACTGCTGAATACCTGGATCAGAAGAAGTGTGTGGTGCAGCGAGGTAACAGCAGGGTTACCCAGCTGCAGCTCCAAACATTATGTGCCTCATGCTGTAGATTTGTGGATAGTGCATTAAAGGTAAGCTAGTTCCTGGTTGGTCAGTAATCCGTCTGCATATGATTTTTGTCATTTGGATGAATCATAAAAAAACTCAACGTACAATATACTTTTACCTGACAGATCATTTCAACACAGTTGTCAGTGAACCAAGCCTGCTGGTATATTTTTATACTCAACTTACTGATCCGCTGCTTTCCTCTCTTCTCTTATTCATGTAGTTACACTGTGGCAGTAGATCACTTTTCCTCAGCACGCTCGACTCTCACGTCTCATCAACTTCTGGGGACGGACGGCCAGTAACTGAACACCTTGGCTGACAAAGTGATGACACTGTCAGAGAGTCAGAGAGTTTCCCCCTGTTTTTGTGATAAACGCTGAATAAGGGAACTTCATTTTACTCAGTATTTGGACTGATCTCCCAAATGTTAGGAGTCTTGAACACAAATGAAAACCTTTTTACTTCACATGAATAATTGATTTGAATTAATTGATCAGTTGTTGAACTGTTGATGATGCACTTGAATTACATACAGTGGCTTCAGGAAATATTCAGACCTGTTTACTTGAAGCCCTTTGCAGACCTTACATTGTTGTTGCATTGTATAGTCTGTCCTCGAACAGGTCCCCTCAGGGTTTGATTTTTGTCCTGTCATGACATGTGAATTGTGGGCTCTTATATACACATGCATGTCCATTTCTATGATCCAATAAATCTAGTTTGTCACTGTATACTCCTACTTAAAGGCACATCTCAAGGACACGCCTCAAGTGTGGAGTGTCACAGCAAAGGGTCTGAAAACATTTTAAAACAGTATATTTTATCTATGAGAGAGAGCTGTTGAGGATATGATTAAACATTGGAAATGGGAATGAAAAACCAGGGGTGGGCTTGGAGGGATATCTTTAAAGTAGCCCTTAGAAACCTGCTAATGGGTGTTTTAAGTAGCGGTTTAAGTCAATTTAGAGGTCAAGTTGTACTGAGTTGGGTTGGCAGGTTGAGTGTCTGCTGCTAACAGCTATTGTGTTATAATGCAGTAGATGAATCTGTAGAGGTGCCATTTAAAGCACCAGACCAGAAAGGAGGCTTTTCTTCTTCTTGTGTTTCTGTGATCATTATGGTTCTTATATCATTTCTTTAATGACTTGATTTGCAGTTCCCACTAACTGAATTGGTCCTGATGCCTGAGATGCTGCTGTTCTTTCCTCTGGCTGATGAGGAAAGTTTCACATAGACCTTCACAAAACGCTACACAATCGGCTGTTTATATGAACGTGTGCACTTAGTTCTTACACTGTTAAGTCTGAGGAGTTAAAGCCCTGTAGCATTTGTCCATACCCTCTTTCCCACATGTATTAGTAGCCTGTTTCTTTTCCTCGCCGCGTTGTTTCATTGCTTTAGGGCGCTACACATTATTCAAGCTGAAACCTTTTGGATTTGCAGGTGGATGATATCTTATTGGTTTCCTCTATTTTATGCAATTAAAGAACATTATGTTTGTCTAAAGTGCTTTGAAACTTTAACTTTTTTATTTTCAGATAGTTACATAGGTGTGCAATGCAAAAGCACAACTGGAAGAGAAAAATATGCACAGGACACAACCATCTGTTACAGCACATTCATAAGCTGTAACTACAGTATCAAATTAGTTTTCAGGAGACGTTGGATGTGGTATTTCTAGTTAAGGACACCTGCTTGCCATAGAGAATTCATTCCAATGCAAAGTCATGTAACAGTAATGTCATGACCTCGTTTTCTTTAACTGCTTTATGGTGACGCTTCTTCACCATAAAGTGACGCCTGCTTCAGACTTTGCACCCCTTTGATTCAACACATTCTGACATTTCTAAACGTCAAGTAGATGTTTCACTTTTTCTATGACTGATGGTTCTTAGGGCTCTGTTAGTCAAGGAAAATGTTCTTGTTTTTTAATGATGCGCCATAGAGAAATGAAGGCATAGTGTTTGCAGCTTCTGTGAGACTAAAGTTTCAGGAAACAACCGGGAACACAGTGACTTGATGAGGTGTGTGTTTAGAGAGGGTGAAATGAGAGGGATTTATGAGCTAAAACAGAAACAGGCTTGATCTGAACGTATTTTGCACTGTATTGGTCGTTCTGATCTGTGTGTGTTGTAAAGTGTTTCTTTCAACTCTTGCTTCTTTGTGTAGGTGGCATCAGATAATAGTTTTGAGGTTACTCTGCAGAACATAATAAACATCCATTGCTATGTAGATGACACCAACTACATTAATCTATGAAACAAATCAACTAGTAAAACGAATGATTGACAAGATGGCGCCGGTGTGTGTGGCTGCTCGTCTGTCTCTGTCAAGTTTGCTTCTGTTTTTGGTAATTCTGACTTGTG
>JAUMTR010000022.1:20507982-20549250 GCA_032270685.1 Microctenopoma stevenorrisi
GTTCCTAGAGTTTCTAAATGTAGAATGGGAGGCAGAGCCTTCAGCTATCAAGCTCCTCTCCTGTGGAACCAGCTTCCTAAAGTTCGGGAGGCAGACACCCTCGCTAGCTTTAAGATTAGACTGAAAACTTTTCTTTTTGATAAATCTTATAGTTAGAGGTGGATCAGGTAACTGAACCATCTCTTAGTTAAGCTGCTATAGGTTTAGTCTGCTGGGGGACCTTTCTGACACTCTGAGCTCCTCTCCTCCTTCTCTCTCTCTCTCTCTCTCTCTCTCTCTCTCTCTCTTCATGACATCATTACATGTTGTTAACATTGTGTCTCTTCTCTCCCCTAGTTGTGCTTCGTCCTTCTGTCTCTCTTTCTCTCAGTACCTTTCTGCAGGTATCCTTGACCTTGGAGTTGTGTGATTTCACCTTGTGGCCGCTGGTCCTACCAACCTGCCTGGTTACATAGCAATAAAAGGGTGATGATTTTAACACCTGTTTCAGGATGTATGTTGTCCTCAGCCTGAAAACATTTGTTGTTTTTATCTATGCTGGATATGGGTGGTCATGGTTCCATGTTTCTTGCTTTTTTATAATAAGTTATGCAACATTACTAGCTTGTTCTTCTCTATATATTTTGCTTTATCAACCTTCAGTCCATATTTAGCCACTGAGCGGTTTGTGGTGTGCAAGAAGAAAAACAAGACTGTTAGCACAATTGCCTCCACACCACAGTTGTATAAAATAAACAGAAAACCATGTGCAATACTGAAACTCAAACATGACAGAGAACTAACAGACTGACAGGGCATCTGTAGGAACTGCAGTGCAAGACCTTTGGGGATTGAGTTGTCCTAGGCCCAGCCAAGAATGTCAGCTGGCCCATACTCATCTTCACATTCTGTGGTTTGGAAATTAGCAGTTGCAATACCTGAGGAATTGAAGTAGTGCATGGGCATATATAATCCAGTCAGCCTCCAGGTCTGCCAAGTAACATAAATTAATGTTATTAGTTTGTCCAAATAATGTCGTTTGGTATTGTGGTTTTATTACTCCAGTAACAAAACACTGAATTGCCACTTAATCTGATTCTAAAGGCTATGAAAATTTTACTCCTAACGGTCACTCTCAGCCTATACCAGCTGCCATTAGACAACAAGTGGTAGACTGGCACAGATCACCAGGTTATTACAGCCTCATTAACATGCATGTCTTTGGAGAACCCAGACATAAAACCCATGCCGACTTGGGGAGAACATGCAAACTCCACACATAAGGCCGAACCGTGGATTAGAACTATGTAGTATGTAGGCCAAAATAAATGAAATGTTTTTAATTAACGTAAGAAGAACTGGGTCTTGGTCTGGGAAACAGATGCACACGAACTCACGCAGATTCCAATACTTTCTGTTTTACCTACTTGCAGCAACCAGCAGAACCTATTAATGCCCATGTTGGTGTGTGTGTGTATTATGTATGGTGTATGACTACATGGTTACTGACTGTATGACTCTTATCATTATATAAGAACATCAATCGCATGCCAGTGTGGCTGCGGGCCAGACCTAAAAGCCTAAAACAATGGAAAACTAAATGTATTACAAGTCTCCATGTTGCTCTTCTCCGCAGGTAAATGCACAAGGAAACAGAGATTAGGTTTCTGAATGGATCCAGGATTCTGGTTTGCCTCCAAGACCAATATTTGAAGTGAGTTCGAGAAGTGAAAGTGCATTTGTTTATCAGCCACAGCCAGATGGTGCACAGACATAGAATTGAACACTACTGAATTATAGCAAAGCTTTTATTCTCTGGGTCCAGGTAATGAGATAGAAAAGACATCAGTACAGCCGACCACATTAATTGTTTAACAGCTCACATGAACTTAATGGTAATGGGTTTTTCTGAGCCAGCAGCAAGACTCTGCAGGAATGAATTCATAAAAGGACAGGAATTCATCTCCAGCTGTTTCAAGTCTACATGTTGCAGATTTGTTTTCTGCTCATGTCAGAACTTGTCAGATCTAATAATTAAATATGCACAGGTGACGTAACTACAGCAGGTGTCCAACACTAACCCTAACCCTCTGCTTGGGTTCAGGCAGTCACTGGGTTAAAGTTAGGGAAAGAGGAAACAGTCACACGCTAAATGAAACAGTAAAGCTGCAAATACTTCAGCTAAAGTTTCCCTGAAGTGACACTAAAATGAACTATCAACCTTCCTTCTGCTGGAGGGAGAAAGAAAAGATATTAGAACATTTGTCAGATCCTTGATTTGCTCAGCTCTTGAATGACTGTGTGGGTGAGAAAAGAGTGAACAGAGGTCTTTAGCCATAAACATGATTCATACATGTAGACATAAGGTCAGGTAACCTGCGAGTTACTGAAGTTTATGCATCAAAAAAAGACTTAGCACACAACTACCACAGCAGTTTTGGATGAGCCTAGGACAACTCAATGCCCCCCCCACCATCACATTCTGATAGCCTTTTTTTACTGGTTTCATTGTAATGTGACTTCAACGTGCATTTCGAAATCTCACGTTTTAGAAAAAGAGAAAGAAAGACAAAATGCTTAATGTCACTTAAATTATTACATATTTGGTTCCACCAATAGACCCATTTTGAAAAATGATTCCTCTCTATAATTTGTTGGGTTTAAGGCCCCGTCTTTCTGCTGTGGGCCCGGGACAAGAGACCCATTTGTCCAGACCTGTGTGCAAATATCCACACATCCTATGCAGCTGCTGCAGCTTGGTAAAGTCAGGGATTTGCAGCCACTGTGCATCATGATGTAAGGAATCAGTCAACGCACGTGAGCATAAGTGGCTTATTGAATTCAAGTTCTCAATTATGATGAAAATGTTGACACTGTGGATAAAAAACGGATATGTTTTTGTCAGTGGTTTGCAGATTCTTGGCTGTGAGCTGCTTTATTAAATGTTTACTCAGCAGCAGCTATGTTTCATTTATTACTAGCACAACTTTAGTTTCATCCCAAGCTTGCTTGCAGGCTTTGCACCATTCATATGCTGGGAACTAACAAGATCCATCATACTTCACTCACAATATTTGCCTTTAGGATGAGTTTATAGTTATATATAAAACAGAAAAATGTTATTTACCTTACTTGAACCTCTCAGTTCCAGCAACAATCATTTGGGAAGGGATATTATTCCAGCCTGAGGGGGTCTGTGCTCAGTTTTCACAGTGTACTTTATTCCCTGTGGCTGGTGTCTGATCATTTAAGGTAAAACCTTTGTCATGGTTTAGAACAATATCTGGGGAATAACCCAAACAATGACAAAGCAATGTGTCGTAGTGGTTTCGGTAAAGTCCAATAAGATTTTTAGAGGCAGCATGATTGAAATAAAGAGGAGATTAAAAATAATATTATAATATATCAATGCAATCCTATATTTTATTATCTACTAGTTTAGGTGTGTCAACATTCATAACGTATTATTTTAAAATCTGCACATTTATTTAAATTTTACCCATGTTTCTTTGCAAAGTGTGTTTCAACGTGAGAGCTAGTTCCATTAATGACCAATAACCTTCAGACATTTAATAAAAGCATCTGACATATTACAGCGACGGGCTTAGTCACATCAGTGGTTGTGGAACCTAAAGTGTAGGAGATCACTTGCTTTTCACGTTGAGAGGTCAAACTGACATTCGAGGAGGTTTCCACCTGTTCCACGCTGACCTATGTGAGTGTGCCTATAGTGTTGTTTGTACTCTGTAACATGGCTCATCATGACCAGAAAAAAGTGTTGCGTTTTGCTGGTTCCTGTTTCAGAAAGTACAAAGTGAGAGATAAGCTTTCGATAATTCCTCTTACATAGCAAAAGGAGTTTGAGGGCATTAGGCTGGACTCCCTGTCAAGTTTTGGATGAAAGGTTACTCTGTTGTTGGTTTCCAAGGTTTAGATTAATGGCCTCTCTTGAAGGGGTCAGCTCTAATTATTCTGCCTTGGCAAGAGCAGGCCAAGTACTTATTTCCTTCAGATTTCCAATGGAAAAATACTGCGTGTTTTCCAGAAATATGTGGTTCACTCAAGCCAGTCTTTCAGTAAGGTGATATGTCATGCATGTGCAGAACAATGCTAGAATGCTTCAGGTTGAACCTAAACGTGTTCAGGAACTATTATGACTATTCAGAAGAACTACACCATTTGTTCAAAAACTTTGAAAAACACAATGGTAACACTGAAGGCCCATTTATGAGTTGAATTCCCAACTATGCCTGGGTCTTCACCATCTTTGCTTAAATGCGCTGTAATAGTGATGGTGTTTCTCCAACTTTAACCAGGGAGGTTTGATGTTGTAATTCATAATAATCATCAATACATGTCATCACATAATTCATCCAGTCCATGACATTCTCCACAAAGACTTAATCATATTTTCAGTTTAGTTGCAGAGGATCATACATTTAAGGAGACAGAGTCATGCATTTAAGGCAGGAGACTGTTCGGGCCACACTAGGCATTGTATGCTGTAGAATTAAAACAGAACCAAGGAGAACCCCAAACCAAACGTCCACAGAAGTATGAGGATAGAGATGTGTTTTCGTACCGTGAGCTTCATCTAAACCATCCCGATGCTTTGCTGATTGTTTTGCCAGCAAGGCTCTAATGTTTGCTCGAATAAAATCTCTCAGTGAAAACCGAGCTCTCTTTACAGACGTAGTAAATAATGCATATATGTGAAATCAGAATCAAGTGATCTTGCTTCAGTGCTTTAGGAGACCTCTGTATTTGTTCCCATGCAGCACCTTACAAACCACAAAAAGGACAAAGTGATTTCTGTCTTCACTGCAGCTGCAAAATGTTGCTGGGGGATATGAAAGCACACACGGACATGCAGCATTATTGGCTTGGCAATCCACTAACATGATCTGTCTTCAGTGGGTATTAACTTATACTGCAGTTACGTGTGTGTGCGCGTGTGTGTGAAAGTGTGCTTATTAAAGGAATAAAACAGTGGTGAGACAGAAAAAAATACACCATGAGATAGAAGTGGATAGAAGGAGCAGAGTGGTGTCAGTTGTAGCTGACCGAGCCAAGTGGCTGTCATGAAGTCTTCTCATATTCTATACCTAGACTGTTATCATTCTCACACACGCACATGCAGTAGACTGCCAGACAACACAGACCAACACAGAAGCATAAAAGAAATACACATTTTAATGCTAAGTGCAAAGCCGTAGCAGAAACAATGCAAAGGTTGTGAGGGAAATAGCCCGTGTTGTATCCATAACAACAGCAGGTGTAATGCAATATAACTGTCAAAGTATGTCACATGGATCTCATCCAAGAAACAGGCAAATGTGAGATCTGAGTGAACAGCAAGTAGTGATCCAGCTACCATGGTTCTGTCAAATGGTAGTCGTCTAGCACCTCTAATTCTCTCTGGTCAAACAAAAAAATGATTTGCCGGTTTATTGTTTGTATTTACCGTGGCCACACATTCCTAATTTAAAAAAAGTGAAGATTGTTGGAAGTGGCGTCTAATAAGCCCGTAGGACATGGAAACTTGAGTTCACCAATCGTAATCGCTGCTGTAGCGGCTGTTGGGCTGCTGAAAATCTGAAGCATGTTGGCAGTGGACGTAAGGTCAGCTGATCCTAGTGCCTGCTGCTGCAAATCTTCTGTGGAACGCTGTGATGACAGATGGTCGCACGTGTTTAAAATACAGGGAGTAGAAATCTGCAAGCCGCATTCACTGGGCACAGTCATCCCCCCCCCCCCCCCCCCCCTCCTTGATTGTTCTGCTCACTTGCTCCACCTGAAGGAGACATTAGATGCAGAGCACAACAGAGATTATTTACACACTGCTGGACAGTTAGTTTTCTCAGCTGCTTATTTACTGGTGCTTAGTTATTCATCAGCATTTGTTGTGGAATGAAGAGGATTTCTCCTCCCAGTCCAATTGACCTAATCCCTTATTCCAGCAGAAGAATAAGTCGTGTGTTATTCATCTAACGAGTTCAAGGACAGACATACTAAGTTAACAACAACAATGCCAACACTGACATTTACAGTACAACATGTCAAATGTCTGTTTTGCTTGCTTTTCACTTTCATTATCAAACTGTTGGGATATGTTGCACATATACATGACAAGGTTTCACAGTGCTTTCTCTCTGAGACCTTGTATGTGCTTACTTTGTGTTATGCATACTTCAAGCTACAGGGTTTGTTTTGGGGGGATGTCTACAATATGCAAAGTAACAACTGGCAGTTGTAAAGCCCATCAGTGTTAGCAGCTTTGTGAAATCTGCTCAACAAGAGAAACTTCTCCTGGGACCACACTGTTACACCGCCATCAGATCAGACCCTCTACAGCAGTGTTATGTAATTAGCATATAGTTATATAATTCTAGATCTCTTTTTACACCATGTTAAAAAACAACAATAAAAGTTGATATGAAGTATAATAATATGATGTTTAATGGAGACAATTACGTCATATTCATGTTAATAGTCATTTTAATTTAGACTATGAAACTATGAAATAACGTTTTGGTTATTTACTAAGAAACCTTAATATGAATTATTGTAACTAAGATCATCTGATCATTTGAAAACATCAAATTTAAGAGTCACGCTTTATTTGACAGTGAAAGCTTTTGCCTGAAAGGTAACTTAGCCTAAAATGCATTACATGAAGAAAAACTGTTGAAAGGTATTTTAAGAAAGGTTTTGTGAATCCTTTGTATTGTATTTTATAATTTTGTAATAATGCAAATCAAGATGTCTTGATTATTTAAGATACGTATAGATTTAAATATTATATTAAGATCTTTTTACAGCAGAAAACCTTTTATGCATATAGGGCTTCATATAGGGTCAGAATATTTATTCAACCCCAAGGTGAATTAATAACAAAAAGATATCTTTCTGTGTGAGTCTTCCTGTATTGTGGCCCACTTGAATGCCCACATCAAGGCCTGGTAAATCTAGTGTTAAAGGAATACAACACGTCATAGACGTATGAAGAGAAAGAGAGTTGTCAATAAATGTGATGAAATGTGCCAAAAGTTATAGAGGTCATTCCTACAGTGGTCACCACCACCACTCACCCCCCGGGTAGTGGGCTGTGCTGTCATAAATCTACTGAGCCCACCAACAGGTGACACCATTCTCTAAACCTGACCTGACATCCCGTCCTTACCCAAACAAAGACCAGATTCTCAGCTGCTCGACCAACTGCCTCATAACGTTGTCACCTAAGCTGCATCAGGTTCTAAAGTAAACCGTCTCATCACCTCACCTTTACTTTAGAGATTTCATGTAGACTGAATTTTGTCTCACACAAACTTCCACACTTATGTCTGAGGGTTTCAAAAGTCATCCAGCACCAATCGACGACTCTCTGACTCATTTATCCTGCAGAAAGGTTAACATACATGTTCCTACTGTTGCCATCTGCAGACTGACCTTCTAGGGTCACCGGGGTCTGCGGACTTTAGTCACAATGAGTGGAATGTGTCTGCCACCAGTGCTGTGATGACAGCTCACACGCACGCACACACACACTGTGCCGTCAGCAGCACCTGAATGTGTGTGTGTGCGTGGGAGAGAAACACATGCACCATATCTCTGGTAGTTTTCCATGTCAGTAACCCATTTCACTTCTTTGAATTGTTCCACTAGTTCAAACAATGCAGTGTGTACATTAAAATTAAAACATACTGCACTGTACTAACAGTTTTAGCAGCCTTGTCTTCAGGATGTTGTCAGGCACTGGTCCACACGTCACTGGGCATGTGTCATTACTGACAGACAGTAATGTATCCTGGCAGTGAGCGTTTTATTGTTGGTTGTGATATGAGCAGGGATATGACCGTCACACAAGAGTCGCGTTTATAAATCCTCTGACGCTGATAAGAACAAAGTCTTGCTGCTTTATCTTGGGACGATAGGGAAGAAAAAGCGCAAGATGTATGTACTCTATCTGTGTAAGGACCAACCTTAGTTATATATCAGTTATAACCCTTTGGAGAAACAGGATTTTAAGGTGCAGAGTAGAAGGTAAAAGGCAGTTAATTGGGTCACGAAGAACCCATCGCTAGACGATTCATTAAATCTGGAATCATTGGTTTCCAATTTGATAATTATTGTTGTTCCTGAGCAACAGCCTCAACACACACACACACAAACACACACATACACACACACACACACACATACTAATTGCAATAGTAGTGCGTAGTCGGAAGAATAAAAAGTCCATCCCAGTGTATTCAATTCATTAGTAGTTTATGTATGTATTACTACGAGTGAGTCTATGGTTCTGTTGAAACATAGAATGATGTTACTTTATGCTATAGCTTCCTCCTGCATTGCCTTCAGTGGGCTGCAGCCCTGCTGTGGCACCAGAATCAACACAGCACTTCACAAATATTACCTTGTCTTTCACTTACTTCACTTGTTTGGCATAATGTAAAATAAAATACATTTAAATTTAAGTTTGATTAAATGTAAGCATTTTTTACTCCCAGTAGCAGCTATTGTTACTCTGGGGAAAGTGGGAAGTGGACTAGTGGAACGTTTTGGAATCTGTTCAGAATTCTGATTACGTTACATAAGGTTATCCATCTTGTATTAAACATCTTAATGCTGTGCTTCCATGTAACACCTGATAAATAATGACTTCTAGACGTCGGGGTAATTTGTGTACTAACTCACTTTGAGTGATTCAACTTAACAGCCACTGTGTTTGGCAAGATCCCGTAGAGGGTTTTAGACGATAAGTAACAAGGATCCGAAACAGATACAAGTTAATAAAGAACAAAATCCTTACAGACCAGTGGATTAGGCACTGGCAGCGTTCAGCCTTATTGTTTGTAGATTATCACTTCTTTACTACCACCTTGTAACATTTTCTGGTGACCTTGACAGCCTTGTGGCATAAAGCTCCTGCTTTCTCTCTCTCACTAAACACTTACATCCAGCTGAGGGAGTTTCATAAGGCCAAGGTGAAGACTTCATGGTCATTGACCCTGATCGCCCAGGTGTGTCTTATCTTTTCTTATCTTGAGATACTGGCTAAGTGTAGGTATATTTATTCAGTAGTGTTTACCCTTGTGGGAACAATACCAATTATTTTCATTGTGCAGTAACAGCCCCAAATTGATTTAAAAACCCACCTTTGATTCAGTTTCTTATATAATAGATGTTCATCACAGTTCTTTACGATGTGACCTAACACAAAGTGAGACCACACACATGATCGATAACCACTAGTTCTTCATCCAGTGACTCACACATTAAAACAGTGAAGCAAGAACAAACCACCTGATATGCTAACCTCATAACGTTGAGATAACTGCAAGAAAACAGGTCCAAGCCCTTCGTACCAAATGTTGTTCCGTATATATGGCCATGTGCCATGAAGTTGCTGTGACCTTTGCATTTAATAATTGTCAGGGCGAGAAATGATCCAAATATTTCTCATTAACCTTGCTAAGGTCCGCATTATGGTTCAGCCAAAGAATGCTAACTCTCTCACCTGGATAATCCATTGAGCCAAAAGCTTTTGTCCAACCAACTCTATTTCCAGAGCTCAAATGTGGCTCAGCATCTCATGTGTCTCACCTCCAGTCTACATGTGAAGGTGCCCTTGGACAAGACACCGAAGCTATGTAGCAGCACCATGATCCATGTACAGCTGTCCAACAACAATTTTCCCTTTACATCTTACCGGGATCTTAATCAGCTGCACGTTAAGCTCAGACATGCTACAGCAGCAACAGCTGATATGATGTCGATGAGGGAACACAGCACATACATAAAATACATACATAACATGAAAACATCACCTGTACAGTGAAGTATGGAGAAGTGAGCATTGTGGCTCAGCTGCATGCTGCAACTATCATATTCACAACTGTGTTTCATATCCATAATGACCAGTAAACACATTGAGTGCATTTCCTTCTCTATTAGCATTTGCTTCTTGTATTTTCTGAGTGAGCTCCACTATCAGATCATGCAGCAGGACTAGGACTGCCGTCTTACCATCGCAGAATTGCCTGTCCTCGTGTGAACTTTGAAACAACAAGCACAGGGGACACAAAGAGATACTGTGGAAAATTAGACGTGGCTGGGAACATGCAGGGACTTTGTTGTGCTGAGGTCGAATGAGCTGCCAGTTTTTAAAATGAGCTCCAGAGCCCCTCATGCACGTTGACTCCAGGTGTAAAGTAGCATGAAAGGTCAGAATATTACGTAATCTGTAGTTTTTATTTTAAGTCTTGCTTGAAGCACACTGGACAGCTCATGGAGCACCAGTTTTCAAACGTTCTCGGCTGATTAAAACCTGACATCCTAATAAATGTGGCATCTTCAGTTCTCCACGTGATTAAACGAACCACCTCTGATCAGCAGATTAGTTTTACTTCCTTATTTGTTCTTCCTCTTTTATCTCTTTTTTGTCTTGTTTTTGTCTCCTATGTGTAAATACTGCTGTGTCATAGAGAATGTGGTCATGTGTGTGGTGCCATTGAAGGCTTTTGAGGTTGGAGCGACATTTCTTTTGTCAGACACCTATAGGCAAAGAAAGCGTCTTCTAACTCCCTCAGCTGGCACACAGCCACCTAATGTGTTTTGTTTTTACTCTTGTAATGGCTTCTTGTCTGGTCGAGAGGCTCAGCAGCGCCAAATCACCTCCACACTACCGTTGTGATGTTGGTTTCATGTTGGCCAGCAGTTCCCTTTCTACACACTGTCGGTTGTAGTGTTGTCTCCTCAAACAAGTCAGTCTAAGTTTCATAAGCCATATTTGCTGGTGGTGACATTTTCTCTGTGGTGTCTGTCTACTGTCCACTCAAGTGCAAACACACACCGTGATATATATAATCCAGCTGTTACTCTGGGAATATTTGTGTACATCATTGGACAATCTGTGCTGTGTCAGCTCATGTGTGCAGCCACCATCAGAGTAGGCACACAGCGCTAAACAATAGGAAGCTTTATTTCTATTTAACCTTATGACTCACCACCATAGCTTTAACAAAACCCAAACTTAACTCTCTGGTTGATAATTAACCTAACAGGAAGAAATAACGTGTCCTCACATTGCACCACGGTGTGACTCTATCCACCCTGTGTCATGGATGCATTTGTAAACTGTGTCCTTTAAACTCGGTTAATTTTATGCCTCAAATTCATGAAGGCAGAAACTTATTTCTGTTGTGGAAATATGCTGCTGCCTCCAACACCCCCATCCCCGTGGTTTACACCTAGTATCAGATTAGTGTGTGTGTGTGACATTAGTGTGTTTATGCTGTAGATATGATGGGTGAAGATCTAACCTTCAGATGTTTCACCTGGTTATTTCTGCCTTCCTTGGTGTGAAGTGGAAAGGGATTGATACCGCTCAGATCTACAGCTTTTGTTTGTAGGCAGAATCAGAGTTTTCTGCAGTCCTTCATTGTTTTACTCTCTCTCTCTCTCTTTGCATGTGCAGCTGTGTGATGTCACCTCGCTAAGCATCTGTAATTTTTCCTTTTATCTGTGAACTTCTCTACTGTTACTTTGTGCCCCCCCCCCAACAGAAGCTGTTGTTGTCTTCATATGCACCTGCTCATGCTGATGTCAGTCTGCGGGACATCACTGAGCTTGTCTCAGCCCTCTGCCTGTGACACGGGACAGTGTGAGGTAACAGACACTTGTCTTATAGTCACATTGCAATATTCACATTTCAGTGAGAATTCGAATGAGCTGCCAGGAACCTGCTGATTGTCTGTTTCTTAAAATAGGCTGACATCACAGGGAAAGCAGCACACAAGCAATACAAGTGAGTATGAGTGAGATGAAGGCAGTGATGTTACCAGAGTCCAAGGTTTGATTCCCACCACAGAAGAACCCCACCGTGACTTGTGTCTTTCTTCAGACACAGTATGGACTGTCATCAGCGTGTGTTTCTCTCTGTGTCTTTTCCTGCTTCCTCCTGTCTCTGCTTCGCTCTCACTGATCGTGACCCCCGCTCACCTTGATTATGCCCAACTTTTCCCACCCTGCCAATAAGGCTCCACGTCTCAGATAATCTTTTCTGCCTGCTGGTTGTGTCTTGCTGCTTGTGGGTTCTTGGTCATGTTTTCCATGTTTCACCAACCTGTAAAACTAAACTGCATTCCTGATTGCCTTTTTCTGGAACTCGACAGGCCTGGATTTATTCACCTGCATTGCTCGTAATCACATTTCTTGCTTTGTTTCAGGCTTTAAATAAAGTCTCTTGGGTCGGACTTTGGTGTTTTCTGTTCACTTTCTGTCTGTTTTATTTTACTAATTTTTTGTGACAAACAAGCCGCATAAATATTTCTGAAACAGATCATTTATCCAGTGACAAATAAAAAGTATGAATGAAAGAAATGTGCAGCACAGTTACAAAATTGCCCAAGATTTAAATCAATTTCAATCAAGCATTAAAATGCCTCTTAGAGACATGTCCTGCATTTTAATGAGTGAATAAAATCAATTTTGTAGTAAACAGCTATTTAAACATCTATAAAAATTGGTTCTGGACTTCTGCCCAGACGAGCCCAGCACGGCTGCCTGGACACCAGCCATCTATGCAACCCCTTCAGTTTAATTACTCACAAACAAAACTTTATTTGGGATTTGGGAAATGTCCAGACTTTCAGCTTTAATTTAATGAGTAAAATAAACAGGTCAATGATACCACTAACCCTTCAGGGTAGTGGTATCATTACATTTTTTTGTGGACCTAATTCAAGCCTATCGTCACCCTTTGTCCTTACAGGATGCCTTCTGCGCACACATGATCACAGCAGTGAAGGCAGGTTTCTAACATTGCTCAATGGGATGCAAGGATGGAAAATAACATGGCGCAGGAATTGCATGACAGCATTGTCGGCTACATTTGTCCAGCGAGTGGCAGGTGTGATGATGAGGGGCAAATATGGTCAGAGCTCAGCTTCCCTCCCTCCTTTTCCTTCTAGCAGCTCTTAACACCTCCCACCATCATGCATCACTAGCATTGCTCTGATAATAGCCAGATATGATTTGCATTAACACTCGAGGTAAAAATTAACTTGCAACATTTTATGTTTGAGTCGAAAATTAAAGTTTAGCAAACTGGAGATCAAAGCAAATTACTGTCATGTTAATATTGCACATAAACAGATTTTCACAATTTCCATGGAAGCAGATGTAGACACTAAGAAGTCAGCGCCAGGGACGTCTGCCCAGAATGGTCATGGAAACGCAGTAAGCCAGAGTTTCTCTGACTTGCTGATTGTTGTTTGGATGCAATAATGGGAGAGAGCGAACACACAAGACAGAGAGGGAGCAGATAGACTGAGCACTAGATAGAAGTTACCAATTATAATGATGAGCAGATTATATTCAGCGGTGCTTCAACTAGCCCTTGACCTTCACCTCACCTTTTGATGCTAGAGGCAGCATGCACAACATGATTTACTGTCACTTTACATTGTGAGAAATCATGCAGCCATCTCGAAGCAACACAACACATACCTGTATTTCTTTTCTCTTCCCGAGGAAAGAAACGTAAGACAAAAGTGTTGTTTTCTACCTCTGTTTACAGCACAAATGTCTGGCTTCTTTAAATTTGTACTAGAACAACATTTCTTCATAAAGTTCACTGCCTTCTTTATTTACTTCTTATACTGCACCTGACTCACCGATATAAAACCCTTAAGTATTTCTCTTCACCCTCCCTTTCTTCCCTTCTTATCTCGTCCCCTCTTCCAAGCCTTTCCTCCTAACTTCTCCTCTTCTCATCCATAACTTCCACTGTGCAGTTCTCTTGCTCTCTCCTTTAGTCTGTTTCATACTTGTGGAACAATAATAAACAAAGTAAAATGTGTGACACTGCTGCTGGAAAAAACGATTACTGAATAAGGGAGAAAACAGAAGGGTTACGAGAAGAATGGCCTTTTAACCTTGCTTGCTTTTAAGGTTTCTTTAATTCCTGTGCGAGTTTAAAAACATATTGTTCATGTAAGACAAACACAATTTCTTTAATGGTACACATAACAAATTGGATGAGAAAAACACACAGTTTAGTCCTCAAGTCATTAGTATGGTGATGGTCACCAGTGGGTTGTCCTTCGCCCTGACTTTCATGTATGTCACTGTGACTGAGCCAAAGAGTGAAGCCGCCTGGGCACAGTTGAAAGACCAAGGCCACCTCCTCTGTTTAATGAGGGTCGCTCACACCTTCTCTCTGAACCAAATGACCTTACGGTCTAAGATCCTGACGCCCTGGTCGTCATCATCACTATTGGGATCTGGACAAAGCCCTATAAAAAACTGTGTGCATCTCCCCAGCAAAGGCCTTCAAATGATCGAATATTACTATACTGTAGTAGAGGTCTATTCAGTGAGAGACATGCAATAAAAAAATCAATAGGAGGTATGTTGTAATCTGAATTAACAGAACTCACGTGAAAGGTAAAGCAAGTTTCTCAGGCAGAAAGTGGTGGAGTTAAGCATTTGGTAACTGAAGTGTAACATATGTTTTCCAGAATCAGTCTAAAGTCTATCTCTATCAGATGTTGGTGCCAGACCTCAATTAACTGAAATCAATTGAAATAAACGGACATCCAACAAAACTCCATTGAAGAGAATTTCCCAGAAAACATCACGTGTCCTGTGTTTATTTTTGCCCCTGCTTTCGCACCTTTCGTGACACAGCCCAGCCCCCAGTGCACTGTCTCTGTCAGACACCGTTCACACACTACAGTCTGCGCTCGCTCCCTAGCCCTCCCCTTCTGCTCACCCCACGCTGCCCGCTCACTTACCTGCAGCTCTTTCAGTGCAATCTGCCCTGTAAGCCCTATGCCACCAAATAGTCACTGACAGATTTTTCACTGAGAATCGAATTGTGGACTTTGACTTTTCTTGAGATAACCATGACCTAGATCACTGAGAATCTTCATAGATATGCTTTGCTAATGGCGGAGAAGTAGCAGCTTTCTGAAGCACCAAATTAAGGTGATCCAACAGTTTTTGAAAGTGGTTCACTGTCACAAACTGCAGCATCTCCTGACTAAATCCTTGACATAACATTTGAATGAATGGTCTGTATCTGAGAACATGATGAAACCTGCGTGTATTCTTGAGCCTGGTCTTGTGAAATGAATGGATTAACTTCATTTACTCAAAGAGCAGACTGGGTATGTGCGCCATGTCACGCACCAATACAACAGTATTTTGCGCAATCTGTTTGTGCACAGGCAGCTCTTGTGTCATAAAATGTACCAACAAGCATGTTTTAGGATGTAGTTCTATGTTCTTTTTCATTTCCGTGTGTAGCGACTGTGTAGTGTTCCTGGGCTCTTGGGGTTTTGCATGTTGGCGGTGACCTCAGCTTTGCATTGGACTCACATCTCCTGCAGAACCAAAGATGCTGCTTCATTGTTATGGCGCATTTGCTGTGTACACACGATGTAATACCAGCCTGCGAGATGGTTAGATGATTTTTTGTGTGGTGAAGTAAGGGAATTGAAACTTACCACCATACTTCTGCTTTTCTGTGTTGAGTGATTAGGTTTAAATCACTACTTGTTGGTCAACAGTGAGTTAAAACATTTTGGACTGGTATGACCTCCTCAGATTTATAGCTAACAACATCTATTCCTTGGTCATTTCATGGCACCATAACTTAAATAGGAAATCACAAATATGGTGAAACTGGACATGATGTTACCAGATGAGTTTCTTTTCCAAAAAAATATCTGATGTTGCAGTGCCTTTATGCAACATAATCAGGTGACACTAAGTCATTTTCCTCTGAGGTAATCTGGTTACTGTAAATTTGCGGGTACAGCTGATGAGTAATCTGATTTCTCATTTAGGCAACATGGGTCATAGATTTTAACTTTAAACATGCTGCTTCTTTATTTTTTAGGGGGGGTGTTGGAGACTTGACTCAGCACAAAGAAGCCAGGAACTGAAAACAAATTTGTGATGAAAAGTGATATACACACAGCACCCATCTGAATGTGATTATTCAGATTTCTCAGGCTTTGCACAGACTTGATTTTGAAATGAGGAGGCAACACAGCATCTAAGGCCATAGCTATATAGTGGTATTTTAGCTAGACTTAGACACCAGCAGTGTCACAGACTTTATATATATATATTTTTTAGCCACAATAGGAAAGATTAGTGCCTAATCATCCCTGGTTAACAAATGAACATATCTTTGTGAAATATGCAACAGCTATACCAACCATCTAACATTTTGAAAGTCATCAAACTACTTAATCTGAATAAATGTAGCACAGTTACTGCACATTTCAATATCAGCAAGTTAATTATTAATCACAAATCCATGACTGATCTTGGTTTAACTTCACGTCCAGGTACTGTGTGAGTGTCTTCCCTTGGACTGCTGGGTATATGTGGTGTGGTGTGTACGCTGGGTTCAGCCTTCTTGCATGCAACCATGCTGTCCTGGTTGTAGTGGTGGTAGCGGCTTAGCAGTTCTGTCATAATACCCTTTTTGATGCTGTTGTTTTTGCACTCTTTTGTGGTGTACCACATTATGATTGACAACTTGTGGCTGAAGATGTTTATGGGTGTTTAAGAGGACACACCACAGGCGAGGTCTCATCAGTAGTTGAGCTGGTGATCTGAAGCTGTCAATAGGGGTGTTGCCAGAAGACTCAAAAAGGGATCCTTCTGGTCAGCTTTGCTTTTCTCCAGGAGTGATTTTGCTATCTGCACATACTTCTCAGCTAGACCGTTACTCTGAGGATAATGTGGAGCATTTGAAGTTGTACTGGCTAGTTTGTCAAGCTCAAGGTACCTAGTGTAATAGTCCACAGTGACAAGATAGTCCTCATTGTTACAGGTGAACAGGTCTGAAGCAACCACCTGCCATGGTCTGTCAGGAATCTTGTGACTGATCAGTGGCTCTTTAGTGTTTGTTGGTCTGGGCTCTAAACAAGTTGAACATCAGCCTCAATGTGCTTGTTCATCCCAGGCCAAAAGAGGATGTCACCGGCACTCTGTTTGCACTTTTCCATGCCCATGTGCCCTGCATTTCTGCATGAAGTGAGGCTGGGATGTTGATCTTTTCACCTTTGAACACAATGCCATTAATTATGGACAACTTGCTCTGTGGTTCGTAAATTTCTCTGAAAACAGCATCACAGGAGAGGCATGACATGTAATAGCAGGCCTCTCAGACTGGAGAAAGATGCAACCATCAAATCAGATGTGATTTCCAAGAGTGTGAGGCGAAGGATAATAACTAACAGATGGTTGGCATGGAAACAAGAGCCCAGTAAAACTCTGCATCCTCCTCCTGACAGACGAGATCTCAGGGCCGGCAGCCTGGATGCTGCTGACACAGATGGGATAATAGGTAGAGCACACTGTTGTTAATTTAAGATTGTGTGGTTGTGATAAGAATATTTGGCTTTGTATTACTACTTTCCGTTTTTTTTTGTGTGTTTTGTCTCTGAGGCGACCTCAAAGAACATGTGATGAGACCCCGTCACAAGTGTGAAATAAATGCTCTTGTAGAAGCGCGAGAAAAGCTTCCAAGAACACAGACAGGGAAAACATTAGACATTAGAGGTCCATCAATTACACGCATGACATCTCTTTCAGGTTCAATACTGTCGCAACAGGAAGGTGTTTTCCATAGAGTGTGTGCGCTCACACTGCATGAATCCTTTTCACTTTCTGTCCCTCAGCATCATCACGATACAGCCCGACCTTGTGTAGGTGACCTCATACCTATCTCTCTATTCGCTCCATTACGTTGGCTCCAGCTTTGCTCCATTGGGTTCTCTGTGGTTCAGTGTGTAACACTGGACTTGACTTTACGTTACATAGCAACATACTAACTACTGTTAGGTACTCGCACCAATAACTGAAACTGTTTATAACCACTAATAGAGAAAAGTGCACTAAGACTGATCTCATTCTACCTTATCTTTAATCTTAGACAGACACAGCCACATTTAGTCAGTCAGCTTCTTCCACTCCTACTGTTACTGAAAATTAAACCACCACAAGTTTACTCCCTGCCTAACCCTTCCAAGTGTTTCCCTCTCTAGGTTACTAGTGAGGTAAGACCTAAAAAACAGTTTTTTTAAGTGAAGTTTCTTATCTACATCTGGTTATAATTGAGTTAGGTATGACAACATTTAGTTTGTAGAGTTTTTAGATGGTAAAACTCAGTTAGAACTGGTCTGTGAAAACTCAGCTTTCTATATGTTTCGTGTTTCAATTTCTATTGCTATATTTCACCAGTCCTCGTGAAAGCAGTAATTCAACTCTGAATGTAATGGTGGAAAAGAAAACTTATTTACAACAATCACATTTCTTTCTCCTTTTTTTCACTACACAGGTTTGGTGAGTATGGGAATGTACTCTATGACAGATGTGCTTGAATCATTTTTGAACGTAATTATCACGTTGTACAGAAACATTTTGTTGTGATTGAATGAATAATGCACTACAGGTGTGTGTGTGTGTGTGTGCGTCCAGGGTTGACATGGCAGAGACCCAAGTTCAGTACCACTAAGGTTGGGTTTAGGTAAGAAAAGTACTGATGCTGGGGCTAGAACAAAGATAACATCCCCCCTCCCTGTACTCGTTGATATTACAACAGCAGAGTTAAGCTGAGGCCTTAAGTGATTCAGTACCAGTCTCTCTTTCAGCAGGTGACAGCGACTGGTCTGTCACATTTCAGCAGTGTCTGGAGGCATTAGTTTTCCCGAAGCCTCAGCTCCTGCTCCTTCTTCAGGCTGAGGTTAAAGAGGTGCTGTAGGATCCCACAGAACAGATCAGCACAGACCTCCAGGACTCTGGGGCTGACTCCATCAGGTCCCGTAGCCTAGTTGAGTTTCTCCTCTTCACCTGACTGCTGGGGGGAAAGGGTGAGGAGATAGAAGAAGAGGAGGTCATTGGAGCTCGAGCTGGTAATCTGTGACAGAGTTGTTCAGCTCATTTGCTCTTTTGAGGTTCCCCTCATCGTAGTTCCCCTGCTCCTCAAAGCCTGTGATCTGTTTCCTTCCAGACCACAGAAGCTGCATGTTGTTAGGCTGGAGTTGGTTCTCCATCTTCCTCTTGTGGGCATCTGTACTCTCCCTCAGCTCCACCTTCAGCTGATGATGTTATCCACACTTGATGTTTTTTGTCTGTGAAGGAGTCACAGGAGAAGTCAATGTTCACAGAGAACTACCCAGTCTTTGGCTTCAAAAGCCCCCTGCAGAGTCTCAGTAGCTTCCTGAGACCCCCTCCTGACAGTTCATGTGCTCACGGTCTGCTGCTGAACAATGGGAGTGTAAACAAAGTGGTAGAGAGTGTGAGTTGTGTTATTGTAGTTCTGAAAAGCAGGGCTGACTGGTGTTTTGTGATATTTCAAAGAATGTTGTTATGCCCCTGGTCTGGAGGGGACTGAAAAGAGCATTTGGCTTGCCCCACTCTTCACACATACATGCAAAGTCAGCACCAACAGGCATTTACGAAGTCGAAAGTAGCTTTTATTGTCTTCAGAGGCGACAATGGTCCAAAACAACAAACACATTGATTAATTGGCCCTCTTTTCTCCCTCTACACTTCACTCTCACCCATCCAGTCAGAGGAAGGCAGATACTCTCCCCACCCTGAGCCTGTTTCTGCTGGATGTTTCTTCCATTAAAGATCATTTTTTTGGTTTTATTTGTAAAAGCCTTGAGATGATTCTGTTGTGATTGTGAGTCTCCCCATCATAAGAACTGGAGAAAACAACACGGTGGCTGCCAGGAGATCAGTATTTACAGTGACTAAACTAAATGTGGCAGGACGTTATCTATTTACCACACAGTGGAAAGGAAATTATCTGTCAGAGAAGGAGCCAAGGATGAGAATGAGAAGGACAAGGATAAGGTTGGGATTGTAACCAGTCTAAGCTGTGGGGAGGTGTTTCATGACCAGTTGTACCAGCAAACTGAACAATAAAAAGAGAAAAGAGCAGCTTTTAATCTCCAACTAAAAGCTGGTGAAATCAATTCATTTTAAAAAAATTACTTATTTAATACCATTTGATACAAGTATTGTATTACAGTGGCAGCCGTGCTCTTTGTCCATTGTTATTATCACGAGGTAAGCTCCAGAATTATGCTTTACCCTTACCCCAAGTAATCCAGCAGGAATGCACACTTCCACTAATTGATTGACCCATTCTCAATTAAACAACTCATTGTGTTGCCCTGTTGGATTTGGTTGTGGCAGAAGGTGAGCCAGTGTGGGGTTTTTTGACTACCGACACCTTTCTGCCTCGGGAAACAGCGGTCTCATTTAGATAAATGGAAAGTCAGTTTCTAAACACTAAATCTGAACATGGCCTCATGATCAAGAAATGGGAGAAGGCAGAGTAGCAGGTGATAGAGAAGGGGAGCAGTCAAGCAACTGGGAGGTGATCAGGAGCCACTATCGGGGATAAACACATTCCTGAAGGCATGTGTTTTTCCTCATGAGAGAAAGACTAGGAGACTATTAAAGCAGAGAGAAAATAACATGGATGATGATGGAAAGTCAAGGACGTAACTTAAGGTAGAGGAGAAAAAATGAAAAAAATGAATTGAGAATCTTATAGCCACAAGATTAAGCCAAGATTCAGCTCTGAAGTTGTGAATAAGAGAGGTAAAGTCTGAATGAGAACGAGGGAGTGTGAATGGAATTATGTTAAGTCAAATTGGCTCAAAGTTGGCTTAAAGTAAGACAAGGAGAGAGTGCGTGTGCTAGAGAATGTGTTTATGCTTTAAATTAAGCGAAGAGATCTGACGTCCGTTCCTAAGGAGAAAGAAAGTAAGTGACTTAAAGCTTTTAATGAGCAAGTAGCAGAACAGGAGCTCAGCCAGCCGGATAATGCTTCGTTAAGGAGAAGCTGATTGGTCTGCAGGCTAAATCCACCACCAGCTGCAAGGCAACTAACAATGAGGCCGTTTGTTAAGGAAGGAGTAAAGGATCACAGAAACAAAACGTGAACATGTTTGCAAATATACGGTGATTATGATTTTATTTCTTTTGGAGTAGGAGTTTGTTTGTTTTGAAAAATAAGTATTCCATCACCTGAGGTTATGTAAGATGGATTTTTTGGCAAACGTTTTTGAATTGCTGTCCTGTCGATGGTTAGGTGGAAGGAGAGGGGATCAATGCCACTCTCAAGTGTGTGCTAACAAACCTATGGAGGTATGAACTGAATGTGACAGCTTAATAAAATACACCTGTGACTTATGACCAATCAAGAAAATTTGTGTTTCATGTTTGGACATGACATCAGACTCAGCTGGACGACACAATCCTCTCCCACAATGCTCTGCAAAGCATAGCCTCTGCTATGGTAACAGATCGGCTTTCTGCCTCACACTCTGCATCAGTGATTATTTCCATGGCAACATTATCAAAAGTTGCTTGGCAACAATCACAAGCGTGCCAGCCTGATCTGAATGAATGGCTTTCCTATGCTCTGTGCAGGAAGATTAATAATGCCACAGATTTAACATCACTTTTTTGGGGCGGTTGGGTTTGTCCATAATGTCTAGAGTTCCACTCTGTGAGTCTGGGAGAACATTAAACTATGACGACTTTTGCTGTGATTTGGTTGGTGTGAATAGAATAAATGAATTGATTGTTTTGTTTCTTTCTTTGTTACAGCTACTATTTATTTTCCTGTTATGAAAATGTAAGATAAAAGCTTGATTGCTTCTTTTATTTGCATGTGACAGTGAACAGCAACAAAAGAAACAGCCAAAACTGAGGATTCATTGGGGCGTTTTTTTTCCTTGACACTACTGATTAGATTCAAATTGAATTCCCAATAAATTTTATTGATGATGTTGCATTACATTCTGCGTATTACTGAAAGTTTAACTCTGCTTTCTCTAGAGGGTACCAGACCTCCATATCTCATCAGTCAGCACTGGCTCCCCACAGGGCTGTGAGCTGATCATCATCCATACCCACCCCAGCAATGGTATCATCACATTTGTGGATGACACCGGTGTTGTAGGACTCATCTGAGGTGCGCTGAATAAATGCTAAAACCTGGTCTCATGTACGGTGTATCCCATTAAAAGGGGATCATATAACAAGAATGGGCTGAGGGAATCTACTCAAACGCAAGCATGGATTAGATTTTTAGATTGATTGGGTTAGATTGGGTGTGAAAGGTCACTGTGCACTGGTGTCCTGTTCTAGTCAGCTCTGTAGCTTCGAGCTGAAAAGACGATTTCAAAGAAGAATTTAAAAAAAAATAAAGCTAAGTCTTGTAAATACCAAATCACAGGAGCGCCTTTAGGGAACCAATTTGGCGCTGATTAGATTTCGGTGGTCAAAGGTTAAGGCTCTGGTGACCTTCTGTCTTTCACATCCTCATCAAACCAATCTGTCAGTAATGCCTGAAGGGATTTTGGCACCAGCATCTTACATTTCCCACAGATGTCAATTTGCACTCAATTTCTGATTGGGAACTTAATGTAGAGTGTCATACAATTGTGAGGCAGAAAGGTCAAACACGTCTCTGCGTTTCAAACCGCGGCTGCTGAAATTGGGGAATTAAATATTGAAATATGTATAAAAAAGCAAGGCATCGCATGCTTTTATAAAAAATGGTCGTACATGCTTTTTACTGAAAGACTAAAACCTACATGTACGCCGGTGCTTTAAATAATCCCTATGTCAGGACCAGAGGTAGCTGACTATTCTGGGCTGGAGGAACCTACGCATGAACAGAGGTGGACAAGCAGACTGACTAATGAGATTGTGTGCCGGTGTTTTTGTTGGGAGAAGGATGGATGGGTTTAGTGCCACAGGGGGTAAGTGTTCCAACCTTTAAACAGTATCAAGAGGTTTTACTAGAAGTGTCTGTGTGTTTCTATCCGCCCGCCCATCCATCAATACCACAGAAACAAAACCCCAGTTTGTTTGGATTTAGACTCTACATTATATAATTAGTAAAATCAGAAATGCACAAGTTGTCCAAAACCAGTAACTCAGTAAGTTCTTAGGGTTTCCCTCTAAGTTGAGAATGTTTCTCGTCAGTGTGTTGTGTTCAGCATCTCCTCCCCTGTCATCTTCCATGTGCGTGAATGTGCAGAAGTAGGAAAAGAAGTGAAGCAGTCAGGTATCTTCACTCAGCTCTCATCTAATTATAAAACCTTTTTTTTCAGCCCAGAAAGTAACCAAAGCTACTTGTCTGTAATGCTGGTGTTTACTAGGAACTGGTGCATTTATTTCAGTTTAATCCCTCTCTCTGGCCCGGCCGGGGCAGTCAGATGACGCGCTAATCTCTGGACTGCCTGCTTGACTGACTGCGTGCTTACTAACATGGGATTAAAACCTGGTACGCCTCCATTTTGTCATTTAGGTATGAAGACTGGATGATCAGTGAAGAAGGATCTCCAAGTAACTCTAAGTAGTGCAATCAAGTATTTCTGGAAATCAAATTGGTTAAACCTGAGGTCGACTTGTGCTTACATATACGGACTGCATTCAAAGTTTGTCACGCTGTCGACCTGTCCGCTGCTTTCCCTCTCCCTCTGGATACATCAGAGTAGCTTTGTTAATTTTTCAATCACCATAGGACTAAGGTTCAGATGAAAATTAAACTACTCACTTTACTGTCAATGTCATCTGTGCTTTTTTGTTTAGTTGGATGCCTGCATGTAGTCTTACCCTTTAGAAAGCAGCAATGCCTGACTATACTATTCTTAGATCTCAGATATCAGGCTCCATGTGTGACCACTAGAACCAATCTCATGTCAGAATCAAGAAATACAGTATATTCAAGTTCCTGAACTCGCCTTTAGATGAAGCAGTTACCAATCTTGGTCTAATTCCAAATGATGTTTGATGAGGTGAGTTCTCACGTTACACAACTTTACGAAGAACGTGGCCACACACGTTCACTTCCTGTAAAACAGAAGCTGTTTGTGTGACTTCTTTCAAACCAAACCAGGCTCTCTCTCTTTCTCTCTCTCTCTCTCTCTATCTCTCTCTCTCCATTAATGACACCCTGTTGTTCTACACCAAGCCATTCATTTATCATGTGTCGCTCTAAAATTCTTTTTCTGTGACAGGAAATACTTGAGAAGGAAGCAAGTCAGTCTTGAATTGCAGATTCACTGTGAGTTAAAGCTCCCGGTCTGTCTTCCTCTATTTTACGTTTTCACTTTTTAGCTTCCTGTATCGTAAGTCGTTTCACCTTTCGCTCTCTTTGCTCTGAGGATAAACGGGGGTTTATGAGCTTTATAACATGTTCATTACGACTGTGTGCATTACATATGAACTCAAATTTCACTGCTAGATTTTCTAAAGTTTAATTTGAATTATGTATTATGATTTCAAATTTCAAAGTCTAATGGTAAAAATGTCCGGAAACATGAGATATGAAACGGACTCTTGCATTTATAGTTTCTCTGCGCCTCCTTCAGGAAGTCTGCTATCTAGATGTTTGTCACGCTTCCTGTCACGTGACCTAACAGTAGCCAAAACAGCAACAGCTACAGTGGTCTCTCTGCTTTTGGTGTGTGGCTTCACGCTGCTGGTTATCAGACAGAAGGAGACTGTAAGCGGAAAATGTAATGCAATAAAATTTCTTGCACGAATAGTTTCTTTATGTGAACATACAAAGTTATTTGATTTATCAATGGCAGGTTGTATGACAGAGGCTTTATGTTTGCACGCTACTAATCTGTCTCATTCTGAACACTGGGCGATGACACACCTGGAAAAATTTCCTAATGAACTGATTAGGTTTTAAAGGTCTGAAGTGAGAAGTGGTTAAACACCATAGCTCAGACATCCACACAGTTCACAGTTCATACCACTGGGCTCGTGCACACTAAAAGTCACATCATTATTCATTCTATTTCCATCTGCTTTTATGTATAAAGAAACAGTAGTAACATATAGTCCCACTGTTTGTAGAGGACAAAAGTATGAAAGCTAATCGTTTCTCCTCGTGGAGCATAAACGAAGGACAGCAGCAACACGTGGCTTATTTTACACAACTATAAGTTTCCACATTGGCCCTCAAGTTTTGTTATGTTCCACAAGACAAGAGTGAAAGTTTTAAAGAAATACGAAAAAGGACTGAAACATGTAAACCAGGGCTTTTCTATAATGTCATTTAAACAGGCCCACTCTAACCTGTTGGTGTCTTTGCTCCTCCCTCACCTTGGCCACACCCCTGTTTACTTGTCCCCAGCTGCAACTTGTTGCTAATTATTCTCCTTACTATTTATACTCTGCACTTCCCTTTGTGCGATCGTCCTGTTTGCAGGACGATTGCACTGCTGGCTTATGGCTGCTGGATAGAAAATGTCTCCTACTTCACTTATTGGTTCTATATTTGAGCTTTCTCATAATCAAGAGTCTCACTGCATCTTAATTTGCATAAAGAAAAACTATGCAAGGCGTAGTCACCACTGCATCATGTTCGTTTGCATCCAAGGACAATCATCAACTATTATTTGCATACAAGAACATGACTGTACAGCTGATATCCACAGATCAGTGATGACTCCTCAGAAGCTGCACTCTAGTTTGTGCCAGTCAAGACGTATCTCAGACAACGAGCCAGTTTTTTACAGACAATAAAATGATGGGACATTAAGCTCAGTGTCAATGTTTTGTTTTCCTCATTTTTAACAAACTACATCCACAACACATCATGAATCTAAACCACCGTCCGTCCTTCATCTCGACTGTCTTCCTCACAGTGCTGTTGTAGCGGACCCCCGTGTCAGTAGGCGGGAAGCAGGGTACATTCTGGAAACCCTTGGAAAGTTCACCAGTCTATCCCAGGACTGATAAGTAGAGACAGACAACCATTCACACACCCAACCTGTGGGCGAGTCACCAGTTAACCTAAGACTGTGAGAAGACGCTGAAGTACACAGAGAAACTGCTCACAGGAGTGTTAACCACCACTGTGCCACTCATGAACCAAAATCACATCATCGTTTTTCAGTAAATGACTATTATTATCACTGATAACCCCCCCGCCCAAGACAATAATAATAACAACTGGACTCTATAGATTAGTTGTAATCAGAATCAGCTAACCATATAAAAACAACAGTCTCTTGTGTTGAGACCATAAAGTGCTGAAGGTCCAAACTGGATCAAAACATCTTATTTGAATATAACAATAGCTTGGACTGAGAGCTGCAGTTGAATGATAATAATCAACATATATCTGGAATGAGACAGGATTTCCAAGAGGAAGTTATTAATTAAACTAAAACGCTTGTAAAACGGTTTTATTGTCACAACAGGTGCCTTAATTGCCCGTATCTTCCTAGAAGTATACTTTTGCTCTTTCCCCTCCAAAGTCCTGTCTTGAAATGTAAATGATTAGCTGGGCTTTGGAGTTTAGCTTCTTTCTATTCCCCTGTCATTATTTGAACAGATTTCAAACTCGGTATTTGCTTTATTTTGTATTACTACTTTGTCAAAGTCCCACTGGAGTGGTGAGATGGGCTCGTGCCCTTTATTCCAATGAGTCTGAGGTGCCACTCTCAGCATGAATCAACCTCCTGAGCTAATCACAGAAAAAAAATGATGCTGATTAATCTCATTCCTTGGTGACTTGGCTTGAAAGGAAAATTGATGGATGGGCCCCGACCGACACGTCTATCACCTCCACACAGTATTTAGCAGCAAACCTGGAGGTCTGAGCTCAAAGCTGGAAAGCACATTAAATTTCAGGGTTTGTGTCAATTATTCATTCAGCCACTCACCTGCCAAAAAGCGTCTGCATTAACAAGCATGATGTATGTGATTCATTCAGACTAATTACTTTGACTTTCACTGTTCTCACATGTGTAGCGCGAGGCCTCGGGTGAGGAGCTCAGAAAACATTTGAGCAAATTTGTTTTGTTTGTTTTCAGTTACAAAGAGGCACTTTTAGTTTTCTACAACGACGACAAATCACCCTTCACCTCTCAGAAACCCTGTGCATGTCCCTGCACAAACCATGCCTCACAGCACGAACCGTGATGGTAACTCGCCATTCACACTCACTCACAACTGTGCTTGAAACTGCGTCGTTGCTGGAACGCGTTATGCAAATAAACCTTGTCTCTCTTTGGCATGAATATCTCCACCCTCCTCAATAAATCAGGATTTGTAGAGGTTTCACAAATCCACATTTGTTTACTCTCGCTAATATGATGTCACAATCCCTCCAAGAATGTTGTAATGACATGTGAAAAGTCTCCTAATAGACGTGTGAAGTTGCTCTCTCGGGAAAATAAAAAAGCGCCACAGCAGGTTTTTCTTTCAGTGACTCAGGAAGAGTAAACACATGCAGTTCCATCACAGCAGAACACTGAACCCCTTGAGTGCTACTTTACTGTGCAGACCAGACCACTTCACTGGCCAGGATAGGAACCACAGCGTTTGGCTCCTCTGAGTCATTCGGATGATGCAAAGTTGCCTTTAGGAGCGAATGTGTTTGCATGTCACTGATTTGAATGAAGCATTTTTCAGGCAGCGTAAGCGATGTGAATATTTTTTCATGTGTACACTTGTCTTTATAGACACGTAAAATAAAAGCTTAAAGTTCATCTAGCAAGCAAAGAAAACACTTTCAAAGACGCAGTGTGAATTGGGCATCTAGGGTTACTGGTGGCAACTCCTAAGAATTATAAGTGCACATATTGCAATATAGGTTTGAGAATTAGAAAAGACAAAAAGATGAATGTAGAATATTCTTATTTCATGGTGGCAGTAAGTAAAAAGTTTGAGATATTCATACCGAGATCCAGTACCGATCCTGTCCAGCTCATCCCAAAGAGCTGGACTCTGTGGTGGCTCATCTCACTCTCTGCCAATGACGGTTGTTCTGTAGACTTTTTAAAGGCTGAGAGAGATGTCCTAGTGGTGAGAGATTCCAGTTCCAGTGTTGGAAGTGTGTCCATCTCTTTAGTTTAGAGAATAGAAACATTAGTCTAGAGAAACATAAACTATAGAACACGGAGGACCGAAAATGGGAACGCACAAAGCAGGCATTCAGAGAACGGGTACCTTATGAGGCATGGCTGTTTTTAACTGGGTTTTATGATTATGCAAAGGAGTGATCAGAGTAACTCTGATGTATATTCATTTCTAAAACATTCCAAAAACTGGAAACTGTGACTGTGAAAACCCTCTGTTCAGTCAGTTCACTGCCTGACTGTTTTGGTATATGACACAATTCATCAACCAGCAGAAAATGCAAAAATGTGCCCTGTTTATTAAAGTGCAGAGTGGGTAACGTCAGTGATAACGTGGTGGAAATGCACTGAGTCCGCCCACTGAGGGACGTAGAAATGTTGCCATCCAGTTACAGCGGGTGCTCAAAGGTTCACAGTGAGTAGAATTTGCTTCAATGTTTATTTTTCAGCAACGAAACAAGCGAGCGATAGAAAACGTTCCCATTAACCATTAACTGCTCCCTGCATTTAATACGTTCTGCTTCAGGAGGAGGAGGAGCTCCAGGAGATGTCAAAGGGAAACCATCCTTATCTTCAGTCCACTCTTTCAACCCATTAGCAACACTGTGCCAGCTTCATGCTTAACTTCGGCACCACATGAACGCTGATGATGATAATGAAATAACTGAATCCAACTGTGTCAATTGCTGTGAAGTCGTATAGAACAAAAGCTATATAATCTTTGTCGGAAGACTAAATGTCTCAATTGTGTAATTATGATCATACAAACGGTGATCTTTCCCCACAAAGTGCTCTTGTTGCCTATAAAGCACAGCGGGACTGTGGATGTCGTCCGCTCTCTGTTGTGACTTGTCATGTGCCTATTTGTGGCGACCAAAAAAACCCCTAACCACCTTCTGGCAGCTCTTCTCTGTTAATCAATGTCACGCTTCATTCATTTGGCAAAAATAAAAATCAAAAAACAAGTGTTGCCTCTGAACACAATCCAGCCAGCAATTACACTGCCACCACAGCGCAAGTGGGAACAGTTAGTGTAAAAACAGGATTTGTAGAAGACAGAGTTGCTTTGATTAGTATGGTGGTTTTCAGCCCGTATTTTAAAACTTTATGTTGAAAAGTCATAATTACATTGTGTCGTTGCATCCTACCCATGGAGCGATGATTTATCTCAACTGACAGGTTGTCACAGAATTATTAATTTATGGTTGAGTATTGTTGAATTCTTGGTTCTGCACTTTGCAGGAGGAGGCTCCTGTTTGATACATTTCAGTTACTGTCAGTCATTACAGCGTAAACACAGTAGTAAGACAGTATTTGAAAGCAGAGATGGGACAATCACAACCAGTCAAGGGCCCAAGATAAGACACAGGTATAATTAACACTGACTGCTAATTGTTAATTAAGCTAATTCCTTCTAGTGATACAAATAAAATAAGCTGGTCAAGTGACAAAGTCTTCAATACCATCTCTGTAAAAGAAAAAAACTCAAAATAAAATAATAAACATTACTGTGAACCAGGAGCCAGGTTAAAATAAACAACCAAATTAATGTAGAAATGTGAAATATAATAAATGTTCAGGCAGGGAATGTGACCAAGCCCAGAATGTAAAGAAGAATGTTTGAATCTCTGCAGCTCAATCAGCTGTTGGTAGTTCCTGCACCTTCCTTGTTATTTGAATACAGCATCAGATGTGTAAGCAAACTTCTACCATTGTGCCGCTTCTCTGCTTGGTCACACTTTTTGCCGGCCTCAACATTAGCATGTTTGTGTTGTGAATATTCAAATCATTGGCCTGCTCGTTTTAATGTGGCCATTTCCTCAGCGAAGATGAAAACACGGGTCAACAAAAGAGTCGGGGTAAGAGGCACAGTCTGCAATGAAGGAAATGATAGTGCGTGTATATATATAGATATATGATACAACTATAATTGCTTAATAAAATACCATCACGTTGCTAAGAATGCATTTAGCACCATGGACAGAGTCTGTACTGCAACACTAGAGCAAACTGTTCTGTCACAGATGATCACCATTAAACTCCTGCAACATATGGGCGCAGGTGGACAAAATGACAGGAATAAAGCCACTCTGACAGAATAACCACGCTGTGTTGTTAGCACAGCACCATTTCACTGGGTTCACCTGTACAACAGAGCAGGTCTGCCACAGACAGCAGGTCCACATGCTGTGAGACAGATGATAGTTCTTCTATATATGTACTATTGAGGTCATACTGGGCGGTGGAGTGTGGATTGACAGATGTATCTGATGTCCTGCTCCTGTTTATTTTTTGGCTGCAGGTGCACAAAGTGGCCACAGAGTAGCTGGTTCAGGCTGCTAAGATCCCTGAAGACAATTAACCGTGTGATAGTTTTCTGATGCCACCTTCATTTCCATCCCGTCCTCAGCCCTCAGCCATGCACATCAAATGGTGTAAAGGAGGGGGGGCACTCAAGTGTTTGGAGTAACTGTCACTTTAATGGTGCATTCACGTGCCGCACAAAAGCTCCCACTCACCACTATCATCACTTCGCGTTTCTTTGAGGCGAGTTTAAGATTGAGCGCCGCATCTTTAGACCCAGTTATTTCACATTTTTACCTAAAAACACATTTAACATAATATAACTCGTCCTGACATCACTAGCCATTCGCAGAGCTGATACCATGCGATTAAAAAACGTACAAAATGCACATTTCTGTGCAACTAGAGGCGATATTCGGCTAGAAATGCGTTTTAGAGTCCACGTAATGCATATTAAACTAGTGTACAGTCTGCCACAAGTTGCATGAATCCACAGGAGGAAAACGTGCAGCTGGAGTCAGAGCGTCGCTGGTAGTACAGCCGCACTGGAAAAATTCCGACAGTGTCTGCGGGCCCTGAAGGCGCCCACCAGTGAGCTCTCCTGTTGCTTGAGAGGAGGCAGGCCGGTGATTTTCCACTGCCGCTGATGTCTCCCGGTCCCCCCGTTTTAAGAGACAAAGGTCAGAAAGAGAGCCTTATAAATAGGCTAAAATATAGGCTACCGACGCGTCCAGCTCTCAGTCGCTCTCACGGACACAGGAGGACAAGGACAGGAAGAAACGGACAAGGGACCGAGCTCAGAGGACATTAAAAGGACAAAATAACACTCCAAATCACATCAACAGAACAGGTAACAGAGACGAAACGGCATCCTCCGCACACCTTTGAAGAGGGATACGTGTGCCGCTTCTTATGCTTTCTGTGTGACATTTTCATCATGTCAGAGGAGAATAATTTTCTGTTGTAAACCATGCACAGCTCAATTAGGAGTTGATGCTTATTTGTGGCAGGTAGAAAGAAATCAATTAGCGTGGTTTAGCTGTGTTAACCGGTGGTTTTACGCGTCGCCCGTTTGTGTGCACGCAGGGATGCGTTTCCTGGTGAAGCTCTCCGATGTAGACCTGGATTAGGGGCTTGTTCTCCCTGCGTGCTGCTTCGTGCGCTCAGGAAAGGATCAGTGGCGGATTTGCAGTTTCTTTAATGGCTTCGAACGCAACACGAAGCGAAGTTGATCCGATATGTTGGGTGTTTTTTTTTTTTTTTTTTTTTGTAAGTAGGTGCCTCAAGGTCTTTTGAGATGTGTTGTATTTTTTTATGTAGCCTACAGTGTTTAACGCTGAAAGGAGAATTTAACATGATGAATCACTGTTCTTTCCTGACAGTCCTTCTCTGCGTTTCTCCTCTTTCAGCCACGCACTTCGTGTTTAGTATTTACTTAATTTAATTCCGCATTTTGAGCTAGATGAGGAAATGGAAGTGAAGCTCTCTGCTCGCAGAGGAGGCGGAGATGCTTTATTCTCGCACGCTGCCGAGCGTACGCCGTTTCTGCGAACCGCTGGCCTCCTGTCTCTCTCCTGCGCTCGCGCTCTCGCTCTCTCTCTCCCTCCCGTGCTGCTCAGATGTCTCTCTGTCTCCAGTCCCGCTCTATCTGTATCTCCCACACCTCTTTTTTCCGCTTTCGCTTAGTGCGGACAGTCTCGACGAGTCTTTGGACATGCGAGCTTTGCTGTGAAAAAGATAAAGCTGCACGCACTTGTGTTTTGGATAAGTTTGGTAAACTGCTGGGCACGCGTTGCTCCTCCAGGAGAAACAACACATCGTTTTTGATTTGTCTCACATTTAGTGCTGAACTGGGTTTGAACTCCAGCGTCCTCAGGTGCACGTGTTAGCGGCTGTTTTGTCTAGGGTAGGGTGAGGGTTAGGGTTAGGGGTAGAGTAGGGTTAGAGTAGAGTTGGGATGTGATCGCAGGTAAAGAGTTCCATTATGGATGAGTTTCAACATTGGAAAGTCAGACTTCTAATCCACTTTTACTACGCTGAGCAAACCTGAATGAATTGATTTAGTTGATTCTAAACTTGATTCTCTTAAAAGCTTCAAACTCCAGCGGCAGCTCCATAGTTGTGAGGCTGAGAATGTCTTGGAGTTTTTGGATTTCATTTCCAGTTTTCACTAGCTGCTATTATGTGACCAGAATTTTAAGGATTCAGCTTTTTGCCCAGAGCTGTACCTTTTTTGGCAAGATGGAAACCGCCTTGCTGCATTAAAAGTCTCCTCAGTAACCCAGAATAAAGAGGTTCTTGTTGGTTGGAAGCCCTCTACACCAGAGTGTTCAGTCACAGTGCAAAGCACTGCCAAACATGTTGGGAGACAAGGTGTAACATCATTTTTAGGGACAACTTCATCACGCTTGTCTAGGAAGCTGCCTTGCTCTTGAGCTGACTGACTTACACTGACTGAGCTAGTACCTTGGTTACTGTGCAACTCACAAACTTTTTGGGGGTGGGGCAGTCCTGGACCAGAGTTTAATCTAATCTATCTCCATCGAGCTGGTGTGTCGTGGCTAACGGGGAATCGTTGACTAGAGTGATCAACTTTTACACAGTTGTACATCTGGAAACCACTGTGAGGGACTTAAACGTGCAATGGTTGAGACTTAAGGTGGGACGATGGAGTTTTGGCTCCTGCGCTGCTCAACATAACAAAACCACACAATCCACTGGAAAACATTAAACACATCACAGAGACCCTAAGGATACTTCAAAGGAAAGGTTCCCAGCACCCTGTTTACACTAGCAAAGAATGGCTAGCATGGAATCATCAGTCATTTATTAAGTCTGTAACCTGAGGGTAGGGGAATGTGTGTGTGTGTGTGTGTGTGAAATCTCAGCCATGGGCAGCGTCGCTTCTTCAGCTAAAGAGTGAGAGAGAAAGATGAAGCCTAAAGTGACACCGTAGATAAAAAGGTGTTTTGCAGTAGCTGCTGTCTAACGACTGCATGTCCCTGACGTCAGGTGTGGCTGGACCGTTTTCCTGCTGGCGCACATATTAACCAGCGTTGGCCACTGACCTACATGCACTTGCAACACAATACACGTCTTTAGAGCTGCTCCATTAATCTTTTATGATTTTGTCTAATTGTGTTGCACTTGTAGTTTAAAGAGCTAATAACTGTGGTTGACGGCTTAGATAGGTGTAATTTACTGCCATGCACTGAGGTGGTAGTAAGTAAAGATGTTGACTTGCAGCTACCCACTTTGGGACAGTCGCAGCACAATTCTGGCACTGTTAACCAGCATATATTTCACTAAAAGAATTGGCATCTAAGATTCCATAACAACTGAGCAAGTACTATGTGCTGATGAAGACTACGTGGTGCAGCCAGAAAGCTCTTGAACAAGTGACCGGCAGCTACCAAATTCATTCGGCATGGATGAGAAATCTCGGAGGTACACGAAGTCAAATTGATCTTGTAAGAGAAGAGGCAGAGTTTGCAGCCTGCCACTAGATTCAAACACTGGTCCTTCGAGCAGTGAGGCGGTCGTGTTACCACATTGTCACCACCATGCTGCCATTAGACTGTAATCCCTAATACACCACTAGGTGGCACAGAAACAAACACAGAAATTTTAAAAATAGCTGCTTTCAAAAAACCACAGCCATGTATCTTCACACAATATCCAACTGTTTGCTAACAAGTTCGCTACAGTTTAAAGTTGTAATGCTGCCCCCACTTGGCCAAAAGGAATTAGACCTACAGGCTGAAGGTCTTGAACTTCCAACACACTAGTGCATGTTGTGATGCTGTAGTGCCATTATGTCACAACGTTCAAACATTTGACCTGAAAAGCAGTTGAGCATTCTCTAATTTAATAAACTGACTCCACAGTACTTGTATCGATTTTTCAGGTAGTTTGCAACTTACATATATATTATGTATTTCTGGGCGAATACTTTCACTTAAGCATTGAGTTTGTGTACTTTTATACACTTCTTTTCAGCACTGAAGCCAGTTGTCCTTCTGGAACATGTAATACAAAAATAAAAACTAGAAAGAATCAAAAGTAACCATTTCACCTAGTTTGATAAGACTGGAATTATTTTATACTTCCTGTTATCAGTCTTGCACGGTTTTATCATTCTTGTTAAGATACCTTCTTGTGTGTTTTTTTTTTTTTATGCTTGACATCGCACAACCTGAGTTGTCTCAAAGTTTGCTTACCTTATTTTTATCACTGTTATTTTATGTCTATTTTTGTCATGATCTGCACGCGACTCTCTGGCACATATTTAGTAACAACTGTCTGCTCCAGCCTTATTTCTGTTTTGACTCCTCTACCTCCAATCTCCTTTGTCTTCATTTTCCCTTTTTCGGTTAACATTCTTTCATCCTCTTGCAGTGCCTCTCTTGATTCCTAAGCCTTATTATTATTATTATTATTATTATTATTATTCATAGGTTGGAGGAGCTAAATCATTCATTACCATTAATGAACCTATAGTATTGGTGTGTGAATAAGCCAAAAAAGGTGTTAGAAAAGAAAAGAGGATGAGGGGTTATCAGCTCACTGTAAATGTACAGCACTTGGTCTTAAAATAGGACAATGTGTTATGTAAGTGGTTAGGGAGTACAGTGTGTGTGTGTGCGTGTGTGTCACTGAATGCCAGAATCCGGGTCCAACGATCACACACACACACACAAAGCATTAGACAAAGTGTTTCTATGTTCTACACCGAGCTATTTGGCCTGAGCTTTAAACCATCCCACATTTCATTGCAGTTCTCACAACCGATCTTGTTCTCTGGAGGATGTTTTGTAGACAAACGTGCAACAACAACAATTTCTTCCTAATAAATCACAGCAGAAACTCGGATGACTTTGAGCCCAATGCTCAGTTTGCTGAGCTATGAACTCAAGCATTTGATCTTTGAATGTGAATTTAGAAATGCATCGTCCAAATAGGATAAATACCCAGTTTAGACATCTGAGGTCACCTAAGTTACTGTGTGCGATGAATGGAAGCTGTACGACACTGAGCTGCGCAGAAACAAATGAAAACACACTTACAAAGCTCGTTGGCGTCTGCATCGTGTTACAATATGTTTACGCTACATTTCAGCTGTTTAATCCATCTCACTCCCTGAACAAATATGCTCCTATTTTAATCAATTCAAGAGGCCAGACTTATTACAGAAATGCAAACCTAAAAATCATACATACCAGATTATGGGAAATAAGTGTATGTGTAGTAATTCAATTCAATTCAACTTTATTTATATTGCGCCAATTTACAACATAAGTAATCTCAAGGGAATTTACAGTGTAAGGTTTAAGACCTCACACATATACACACTTCACACACTATCAATATATACATATTGATATAATGTATATAATTAACATATAATTATTTAAATAATTGCATTATTTCCATTCAATGCTGAAAGAAACCCCATGCATACTACTGACCACGAGTATTTCTACTACCATTCTTGATGAACTGTGTGAGTGAAATAAACCTTTGCAACTGTGCCTTCAGAATTCAGAATAAGGCACCATCTTAAAACAATCGGAAAAAAAAACATGAATCCACAATCTGTAGATGGAAACGGTAGGATGGAAAAACATGGGGAGGACTTATCTAAAATGTTGTCCTGTCCTGTGTAAGAACAGTGAGATATAAAGTGACTGGATGACAGAGAACAGTCTGGCAGACGGAATGAGATAAAGACGTGACATTTTCCAGTGACGGGCGTCTCTAGACTACTAATTACGTGTCTGTTTCTCTTTGACCCTCCTACAGCCATTCTCTGGTGGAAATGTACAGTTCTAGTTGTGGCCCGGATGGTCCTGTTTAATTTCAACCAAGTCACTTTCCACTACTAGGTTAACTAAACGATTTCCGAATCACGGGTGATATTGTAGCTGAATGTAAAAGTGGTTTTCTTCTCTCTACCAGCTGTCTAACCTCACCTCACAAACCAGAAGCACATGTGTCTAGACGCACAGCTTTTAAGCCTCAGAAGTTCAAACATAATTGAGTCAAAATGAAGATGTACTAAAAGCCCAAAGCAATTAACATTGTTTATTTAATTGCGACTTTTATGAAATTAAAACCAATGGTAATAACGTTCAGTACAAGCTACGCTACCAGTCAAAGGTTGAGACGCACATAGGCTTCACGTTTATGTCTTCAGCTGTGTTACCGTCACTGCAAAATGCTTTTCTAATGATGCTCTTAATTTGATAAACTTCCATTAGCAAACATATTGTGCTACTGGAAGATAACACTAATGTTTGATGGCTGTAGGCCACTGGATTCTTCTGTAATTATTCCTTTAAAAATGAACGTGTCTGCACTATATTCCTTATCAGAAGTTGATGTTTAAAAAAAGTGCTTCTATTTCATAATCATCTCTTAATGTGTCTAAACTTTTGACTGGTAGTGTACAGTCACTTGTTTTGGCAACAAGTATCACACCAGCAAAGCCAAAAGTGTTGGTTTGTGGTTAGGTAATATTGTGTTTACATGGCTCGGGGGAATCCCTATTTGTCTTCATCAAACCAAACCACAGAGCTGCCCAGCTATTGTAAAGGATGGATTACAGCAAAAGAGACATTAGGAAACATCACAGCACTGTCAAACAAGAAAGAACTCATGAACAATCTCTTAGAAACACAGAGGAATAGTTTGCTGGGGACTGAAGTTAACTTTTAGAAACTCAAAGTAAAGGAGAAGTAGTAATAATTATTTTAAACTGCCCCATTCCCTCAAAAATAGAGGCCGACTTGGTCTTACAGAGCCACTGTCCTGCTTGTTTTCCTACTATCTCTGCCCCACACACTGTTTACTGTCTGGATCTACAGCTACATACTTTATATGAAGTACATTTTAAAATCTATCTAGCATTCTACTCAGTTTAACCTTCCATCATACAGCATTTAACAGCAGCTTCTGGATTTTTCTTATGTAGAATTGCATTAAAAATGCTGGAAGAACTGCACATAGTACTTTTTAATAACAATAATTACAGAGCAGTTCTTACTTGATATATTCTCCATGTTATGTTTTACAGAATGGCCCAAAAAGAGAAACTTCAGTGCCTGAAGGATTTCCACAAGGACACCCTGAAGCCATCTCCTGGTAAGAGCCCTGGCACCAGGCCTGAAGATGAGGCAGAAGGCAAACACCCGCAGCGAGAGAAGTGGGCCAGCAAGTTGGACTTTGTTCTCTCTGTGGCTGGAGGATTTGTGGGTTTAGGGAACGTCTGGCGCTTCCCATACCTCTGCTATAAGAATGGTGGAGGTAATGCTTAAAACAATACAATAGAATAATATGAAAAAGCATTTTAACATGTATTCACTCCTCTTTCTTCACTCTCCTTTCTTTCTCCTTGTTCTTTCCTCACTCAATTTCTGTCCCTGTTTCTCTTTCCTGCTGATGCTCCATTCTTCCTTCCCTCTACCCAGGTGCATTTCTCATCCCTTACTTCATTTTCCTGTTTGGTGGAGGTCTCCCAGTTTTCTTCCTGGAGGTCGCCCTTGGTCAGTTCACCTCCGAGGGTGGCATCACATGCTGGGGGAAACTCTGCCCCATCTTTACTGGTACGTAAGCCCTCAGTGAAGCATCTGTGCTCATTTAATTACTTTATTTTTTACCATGTCTGGTAGGTTTTTCCCTGTGTTGGCGTTCAACCGATGCTCTAAAACCTCTGCGCACGCTACCTATTCAGCAGAAGACCACAGATGTTACTGTTAGCAACCAGTTAAGCTTAGTTAAGCAGACCGTGTGTAAAAAGTCACATGTTTATTTAGTGAGCTGGT
This sequence comes from Microctenopoma stevenorrisi, assembly GCA_032270685.1. Lineage (NCBI taxonomy): Eukaryota > Metazoa > Chordata > Actinopteri > Anabantiformes > Anabantidae > Microctenopoma > Microctenopoma stevenorrisi. The sequence goes on from JAUMTR010000022.1 coordinate 20,546,039, forward strand.
GGAGACCAAAAGCAGAGGTTTTACCATTTTAGGAAAACAACAAACAGGATCAAGGGAAAAAGAACAAACAAAACAAAAAACAGAAATCCAGACGGACAAGAACCGAACCAGTGATAACTCTCCCACACAACATAACAGAAAAAATTATATAAGACAAAGAAAAAACACAACATAAATACACCAACAAGACCATACACAACAACCTAAAGAAGATTGGTACAACCAAAAGACAGGATACCAACAGGAAATAGATCTAGAGTCATCTACAAAATAACGCGCAAACTCTGTAACAAAACATACATAGGAGAAACCAGAGGCCAACTCAACACACGAACAATAGAACATAGAAAAGAGTGCCAGAAAGAAACAAGACGAAGACACACGAGCAGAAAAACAAAAAGCAGAAAGGACAATAAAGAAATTAGATCAAGAAAATAGATCACTGCACAAGTGAAAATCACACAATGGACTGCGAAAATACACGGATCATAAACACTGAACAACAAAAGTACAGAAGATGGAATAAAGAAGCAACAGAAGTAAGGAGACGTGGACACGGGACCATGAACAGGGGCGATGGAGTATATGCATTTGGACCATCCATGGGACTGACTCATCAACGCTGCCTGTTGACAAACTGAAGAGAGGGTGACCTTAAAAAATGCTCTAATGAAGGATACAAGTTAGAACAAGTACACAGAATGAACGTACAAAAGATGTTTAAGAGCTTTTACCAGGCGAGCAGAAAGACCATTTTTTTGTTGTCTAAACCTGGACTACAGCTCCATCCACAACCCCGTCCTAATGATACCACCGATTTGAAAGATGAGCATAGAGCCCAGTGTCGCCGGTCTCCTCCTGGGTAACTTCAGGTTTAAGTAGTTCCAGGCCTCTGTTGTTTTTCCCATTGAAATGGCCGGGCAACATAAGGCTGAGTCACACCAGACTCTTCTCCAGTCATACTGCTGAGACTTTACCCTGCAACCGTTACCAGGCAACTAGGCCTGCACTCGTACGCCAACACACTGAGGCCTCTATTCTGCTTCAAACTGTTCTAGCACTCACCTTGTCTCCTGTGAAAACCTTATCACTTCTAAGACTGAGTTGGAGACTTTGCTGATATTATTATTTTATTATATTATTTAGCCATGAGGTCATCAATACACTCCTTTCTTCCCGTTTCAAATCGCTCCCTCATTCTTCTGTCTTGACCAGTTCTGTCTCCATTGCCTCACCCGTTCTTCTCACCTCCCCCTCTCCTCCTGTTCGCTACCAGCTGAATAAGATTAACATGTTAAACATATTCAAGCACTGCGTATAATTTCAGTCTTCTTTGTAACGTGTCAATTTGTCTTCAGCAAAAGGCCCGTCTCTCAGGATGAGAGTCTCATTTCAGTAGTCTTAGCATCACAATGTTGGTTTATTGGTTATTTACTTACACACACATTCTTTCCTCCTTTCAGACACGTTATCTCCGTCAGTGTCACATACACATAGAAACACGTGTACAAATCACGCGTTGCTACAGAAACAGTGCAGCCAAACATCAGAGAGATGAAAAGAGTGGGGAGGCACACTGATAAAGGTGAGGGGGAGCTGAAAGCAGAGTGAGAGAGAAAACATGGCTGAAGAGGTGTAAAATGCAGTGTTTCATCTGAATACTTTCTATGCAGGCTAGACTTGGCCTAACTGCTTGTCTGCAGAGAAACCCGTCCTATCACGTTGAACAGCTGGTTAAATGCATGAAAATTGAACAATAGTCTTATTATCTTGTTCTGCTGTGCAGCTGCTAAAATGCATTCTCAGCAGAAATTCATTCACCTATAAAACCCTTGCTGTGTAACAGGGTGGAGAACTGCAGCTCTGCATTAAAAACCTGACGAACTGGATTGTAAAACATCTTTATAATATAATAATAATCATGATAAATACTTTTTTGATCCCTTGGGGAATTTGTTGTTTGGACAGCTGCTAGACCTGTGTCTGCTCTACTACGGGGTATCAGTGTCTTGTCCAAGGACACCTCGACATGTAACCTGGTGGGACTGGGAATCGAACTCGCTCACCCTTGGGTCTGAAGACGACTGCTCTACCCACTGAGCTATCGTTCTGTCACAACGTGCACTTGAACAAGATGAGCCCTGATTCTAACATCCGCTGTTAAAGTGTTAGTGGTCTAAGGGAGCAGAATGTTTGTGCAAAAACAAATGGTGAAAGCCTCAAACTGCAAACCCCTCTTGCTCAACACATTGCAGGTATTTATTCGTTCTGTTCTTCACTTAACATTGTCTTGTCAGGCTGTTGAGATGGTCAAAGCGATTTTCTAGCTGCAGCAAGCTAAAACCGCCACTCTGACATGGAAAAGTATCAGCTGCTTGACGGACGATTAAGTCCATTTGTGCAAAAGCGTTGACACTTTTAGGTGGTATTGAGCTGTCAGAAATGTATTTCCTCTGCGCCAGCAAAATACATTACCACCAGAAGACCTCTTTAGGGCTGATTGACTTTAAAAGGCAGTCTATAAATTGACTTCCACTTAACTCGCTGGTCTAGAAATATTAGGCCTCCATATTAGTCATAACGCAGCACTTAACGCGGTGTAAGGCAGGGTCACTTCACACAGAACATCTGCTGTTGTGAATATATAAAATGATGCTGAGGGACTGGATGAGAAGGTGATCTGATCCTTCTGTAACACACACGGTCTCCCCTGTCAGACAGCACTTTTGTTACTCCTAAATCAAAGCTGTGATGTTGGTCCTTTCCTTAATTTAATCATATTAGGAATCCTCATCAGGATTAAGACAAGTTACAGTTTTGTTTGCCATTATTATTAATGGAGTATGATTTACTTTATTTAATAACATTTCTGAGTAATTGAATTGAAATAGCAGCCACTAATACTGTAGCACTAAATAATATCATTTTCTTCAGTTTCCATACTCATATTGCATCTATGCCAATAAACACGTGTGAAGTAATAATGAAAAATAAAAAAAACGTCCACAGTGGCATTGCAGGTTATAAAATATCACATGTAAACATAAACAGACTTAACAAGGTCAGCCAAGGTTAGCAAATGAGATCATGGAGGAGGACACACGTGTCTGTTTGATCAGCACTGCTCCATGGGATCTGTGCGTGCGTGTGTGTGTGTGTGTGTGTGTGTGTGTGTGTGTGTGTGTGTGTGTGTGTGTGTGTGTGTGTGTGTG